>UYYG01000293.1:0-15155 GCA_900625125.1 Dracunculus medinensis | reverse complement strand
CGTATTACAACACCATAATTTTATAATGCTCTGAATAGCTATAAAATATGGCATGCAAGCGAAGAATTTTTCTATGTGGGTGCTTATTGTTTCCTATTTGGCAGGTAGCGCAGGTTTGCCAGAACGGACAATTTTTACTAGGGAGTCAAATGACGATAGAGAGCAATATTAGGTCACCAGGATTATCTTGACAATTTTAGCGAAAAATTGTCGTTAAAATATATGGCCACCTCACTCTGGAATGAGAAGAACAGCCCACTCACATTCGATAATCAAGATGGCCAACAAAGATTTTTCAGACAATTTTTTTCTTTTATTTCAGTGCTGCATTTTTGGACTTTTAACTAATACTGGTTTAATATACGCCACATGGAAATCGAAAACACTTGAAAATCCATATGGAATAATTTGTGCAATTATTGGTGGTTTAAATTGCTGTTTCCTTATCGCTACAACGGTCTTAACGATTTGGCCAATAATGTAAAATTTATCGTTTTTCTTTTTGTTTTTTTTTTGACAATTTTAATTTAAACATCAGCATAATTTCCCTTTTAAAATCAATAATCACTTAGAGCAATTAAGAGAAACAAATTAAATATAAATTAAATATAATTAAATTAAGAGAAATAAATTAAATAAATCATTAAATATTGCTATCGACAAATTTATCAGAATTTTTTTAAAATAAAAATTTGAGAGAATTTGAAAAAAATTGATAATGATTTTTGACTTGCTTTTCCTTTATTTACATAAACTAAATTGAAAGAAAAGTATAATCATATAGCTAAAAGTAAATTTGAAAATTTTTGTCGACCGGCAAAAGAAATTTTAAAAGTTTAAAGAATTTTAAAGAATTTTTAAAGCCAATTTTTAGGTGATTTAGAGAAATTTTAAAGAATTTTAAAAATTTCTCTAAATCACCTAAAAATTGGCACCCTCATCGATGAAGTAAGGAAAACTGAAATCCAGGAAGAATAAGTATGAATTAGTATACCCTATACACTACGATTAGTTCTGCTATTAGCTTTCAAAAGAAATAAATAGTGTTTTAAATTTCATAATAAATTCAAGAAATCTATAAAATAAGCCGATTGAAGAAAAAAATTAAAATAATTTATTCCAAAATAATTTCTACAGTACACGTATTCAAAAGGATAAGATGGCTCAGTGGGCTTTTGCTCAATTGGGAGAGCCAGTACTGAGTTTCTATTCCTCACAGCAATAAATATGTCCAGAAATTCAGGTGATGTTGCCTCATTATTTCTACTACCAAGGGACTACCTGTTATATTTGCCCAGTGCGACAAGCCAGCGAAGTGAATTTAACCAGTAATGGTGCGGAATTTTAAAAAAAAAATTCTACCATATTCAGTCGATTTGCCTTAATAATAATAAAAGGCAAATGAGAAAGCAGGAGCATTTAAGCGATTTTAACAAGTTAGCTGTGGCCTTTATCGATAATCTATCAAAAATTTTAGGAATCAATAAAAAAATATTTCTGAATAATTCTACTTTTCTTTTTAGTACTTATTTAGTACTTGTTTTTCATATTTAGTACTTGTTCAAAAAATTCAATTGAAAAATCCTCTCTAAATCGGGCGTTTAGGGTTAGAATGAATAAAACGAAATAAGAATTTGAATTGATTTGAGTATTTTGAACATTTACAATATGGCTAGAGAAGGAGAACGGATATTTTTATTGTATTTTGCGAAATCCTTTAGGTTACCATTCGTGAAAAATTATAAATTGGTATTACTTTTGTGGCACTTTTGAAAATCTGCGAACAATTTATGGTAGCTTATTATCGATGTGTGCGCATACTTAATTTGCACTGAAAGCAATAGATTTAATATGAACTTTCAATTCATTTTAGTCTAATTTAATATTAATCGTTTTTTTTAAAAAGCCGCAGGCGTAAATAACATTAAATAACATTAACATTAATTCTTATAACAATAATTCTTTAGCAATTATCATAATAGGAAAAATTAGAAAACTCTAAATTTAATTTAAACATAAAACTCTAAATTTCCTATAATTTCATATCTGATCAAGAAATAGTCTTTATTTATCGAAAATCAGCCAAACAGGGCGTAAACGCCATGTGCTTGTATTAATGACAACAGTTAAAATAATAAATAATATATATAATAAATATTAATGACAAAAAAAAAATATTAAAAGGAGGAAATTGCAAATTAATATAATATAGTACAATTCGAAATAACTATAATCGGATGGTAAAAATCGAGATTTCACACTCCCTGCATGATGAGAAAGAAAAACTTTTTAAATAATATCATAAATATTATCTAATTTTTTTTTAAAAATGGCTATGGATGGCGCAAAAGCTATATTGTTCGGTAGTTTATTCTAGTAATTAATATTACGAATGAAATCATGAGTCCTTAGTTTAGTTTTACACATAGGTTTTAGTAATTTTGGCCCATTAATTCTTGTTGGATTAAAATTTAACCTAAAATTATAATATTTTGAACAATCTAGTTTAATATAACCATGCAGAATATCTTATAAGTATAAATTAAATCTTGTTTACGACGAAACGACGAACTAACAGAGAATCCAGGTTGTAATGTAGAAGTTTTATTTTATGATTAAAATTAGAAAAGAGGCGCCATAAAATAATTAAAATATAAAATAAAATATTTTGAATATTTTTTTTAAAATATAAATAAATATATGCTAAAAGGTTTTTTAATGCGCAATAATAAATTGCTCAGTGGACTGTTGCTCATTTTGGAGTGATGCTGAAGTTCGATTCCCCGCGTCAGTAAACCTGTCCAAAAATCCGGATGATGCTGGTGACTGACCTGTATTTCTATCGTCAAGGGATTCCTTGGCACATTACGCAATGCGGCAAGTCAATGGAGCGATTTTAACCAGTAATGGTGAGGATCTTAAAAAAAAGGTAATAATAGATTTATTGTAGGAATGGTAGTTTAGTCAAGGCAAAAGTTGGTCAAATTATTAATAGCATTTATTATCCAATTATTCTTCTACATCTTCTTATAAGTATTAATCGACTATGTTCCATATCAATGCCATTAAAATATATGGACATATTTGGTGGTAAAAAGTCTATCGCTATGGTTCTATCAATTGTGATAATTAGTACTGCATGTTGGTGTGGTTCTAGCTTGCGTAAGTGACTTTCATTACTTAATATTCAAATTTCAATGAATAAATAATTAAAAAAACCTGGGTGCATTCATATTTTCCCTTATTTATCTGCGACACCAGAATGTTAAGTCCATGACAATAACGTTTAAAGATAATTTATTATCAAATAATTCGATAATTTTGAAAAAATTTTCTGCATTTTTAATATTCACTTCCTGGCAAAAACTATTATTATGAAATAAGTGTTCAATATTTTTTAAATTTTATAGTTGTACAATGTTCGTTTGAGTTTAAAAAATCACTATATTCATGGTTAATGGTAGAAGAAGAATGTTACCTAATTTTCTCTTTCTTTGAGACCTATTTTCATATATTTTTATTCATCACAATTCTGCTTACTGATGTTGTTACATTTCGTTTATTGCTTCTGCGAAAAAAGGTTTTCTCAAATTTTTCACATTGCACACTTTTTAATTTTGTTGCGCTATTTGCATCGGGTCGGAACGATTTTCCTTCTGAACAATTTTTTTCTTTCGATATGTAAAATTTTTCAAATTTTTTTCAGAAAAACAAAGAAAAACAACCAAATAATTCTAATGGAACAAATTTACGATCGGAGATAATTTTTTTCTCTCAAGTAAGAACAAATTCTGAAATGATCATAAATCTAATACATTAATTTTATTCAAATTAGAAGGAAAATATTCGCATTTTTTGCTATCTTTAGCCAAACTATTAAGAGAGAAATTATGATGATTCTTATTAGTTTTTTTTAGCGAACACTTTTCTTCCATTTTAATAGAATTTTATCTAAATTATTATTAATTATTATTCTTTGAAACAATTTCAGACATGTATTAGCGCTTTCATTTACATTATCATTTTCATGAATGGTTATATCGAAGAAGCAATTTTTCTTACTAAGTGGGGAGGATTTATAATATCCACTATCGTATGGATGCTAGGTCATGCAATAGACGGGTAAAATTTGTTAACCCTTATTAATATTGTAAATTGTTTTTAGAAATGGTAAAAACATAAAATGAATATCATCATTATTAAGATTGGAATTTTTTCGAGGTATATTTATTTTCCTAAATTTTTTAGTGAAAGGAGTATTTATTATTTTCATTCCAACATCACTCATAATTATCGACCTAACTGGTTTCACTGTAACTTGTTTAAAATGGATTCGAATATCTTTCTAAATAGCCATGTAGAAATATTAGTTTTTAATGTCTTCAATACTTCTCAGATTTCACTTTAAATTACAGATTTATACTCATTAAATTCGATAAAAAATGAATGACTGCTTGAAGTCAATAAAATACATTTTGCATGAATAAGTCTAAATTTAATAAATTTTTCGCTAAAATTTTTTCCAGATTAATAATTGGATTTGCGCAATGGAATATTTTGCTACGCCGAAACAAAATAAAAACAATAAGCGTTCGACCAATTTGAATGCAAAGAATTGTCCAATAATATACGATTCCCATGGTATTTTTGCGCTAATAATATAAAAGTATAATATAGAAACTGTGGCCAAAATATATATAGGTCATTCTTTGAGCAATTTGGAAATGTCATTTAGAAATGCCTGTTCTCCCTCATTTAAAATTCCCTGGCACGAATTAAATTTTTATTAAAACAGCTAACTTAAAAGCACTAGCCATTTCGAATTGATGTGGAATTTTAGAGAGAAATTTAGTGAAGACAAATGCAAAATCCAAAGTTTAGCGTTTTAGCATTCCTATTGCATGCTTAAATCAAAGAAATAAAGAAATTCGGGGAATTTCGGGGAATTTTGCGTTTTCCTAACAATATTATATTATTGTCCTACAAATATTAAATATTATATAATAAGCAAATGTTTTTATTTGATTAAACTAATTATTTGATTATTTGATAAAAGTATACTTATAAAAGTATTTTTAAAAAGAAGTAATGCTGGATGTTATAAAAAATTAAAAAAATAATTCATATGAAATGATTTATCATTTATTAATATATATCCTTTCAACTTCATCACATGAATTCATGCCTATTTCGGTGCTGAATCTTGTGATGGTTGGCGTCGAAAGCGAGGTGGGCCAATTAAAATCTAGAATGATACAGTCAAGAAAGATTTTGAACGTATAGGTATAGGTGGGCCAGCAATATATGGACCTAGACAATGGAAAAAGGAATGGCTTCTATTACTTCTATTGCTACTAGCGATGGCGTTCGCATCTAGCAGATTGGTGACGTCTTACCCTTCTAGCCAACGGAATCTAATCAGTAATAGTGAGAGTTGTTAGCAGGAAGAGATTATCTAATCAACGAGTTGTTTTAATTCTTAACGTGCATCATAAAATTGAGTTTTTTAAAATATTGTAAGAGAAAGAACGGCACTTGGCTCAGTGCAATGGGGAAAACTGAAATTAAAACGTGTGTTTGTAGCGATTGTGTAATATCAGCCAATTTAAATTATTGAGCATTAAATGGAATTACTAACTGAAAAATCATTAGTTATTGGCCAATTTATGAGTTATGGTTTAAAATAAATTTATATTTATGAAATTTATTTTGCATCTGAGATAATAAATTTCTTTTTCCATTTTTCCAGTGCATGAAAAAAAGGCTGGCTATTTCATGATTGCAAATTTTTATAGAGTTATTTAGCGATAACCCACATGGCCCACGAGCATCACTCGAATTTTTTAGCGGTACATTCTAATACTGTCGTTGTGTTAATCGAACTTATGACGCTCGGCGAAGGTTGAAGGGAAATATACCATTCATATCATTTTCGTCCAGTTTTTTTTTGTTGCTATAATAAAAAAATAAAAAAATTGAATAGAAAATACTTAAAAAAATAGAATAATGGATATTACAAATGGAAATTTAAGTAAAATTATTAGCAGTGCTATTTATTGGAACGAAAAATGAGAATCATTGGAAAAAAAAGCTGATGTATGTACGAAGTAAAATCACGATTTTATTTAGCATTTTTAAGGGTAGAAACAAAGGCAAAAGGCACAGAAGCGCATCAGAAAGGAGAGTTTTACTAAAATTCCTACAATTAATTTTACAAAATATATTTGTTATCGAAAACTGACTAAGTATTTAAGTGGCGCAAGCAATGCTATTGGAATATTTCAATTAATTTGCTTTTGAAATGACTACCGTATTCTATTTTGGCTTATTTGGTTCTACTGATATAACTGATAACTGATGTCAAACAGATCTCCCTATAAGAAAAATATTGGAAAGTAATAATAAAAGCTCGGATTTTACTTATTAACTGATATATCGACTTTTGTTAATGAATATTTGCGATATTTGCCATATAATTTATTTATAGATTTATAGATTTTTTTTTTGAATTTTCCTAATTTAATTTTTATTTTTATTTTTATTAAATATTATCGTATAAATAAGCGATTGCCCGTCGACAAGGATGGCATTCTTCGACCAGCAAAGATCAAGTCAACATGACTTAAAAAGCATTTTATAAAGAACTATTACGACTTTTTTTCTTTTAGAAGCATTTTCTATAAATTAAATTGAATTAATAGATATGAATAAACAAATATTTTAACAATTTGCTTTAATTTTGCTGTGTATTTCTTTGCTTTTCTTTCTTTTATTGTTGCCTAAGGGAATAAGTTGAATGAAAAGTGCTTCAAGAATTTATTAAATTTTTTAATTTGAAAGATTTCAATGACTCATTTTTAAACAATTAGTTAGACTATAAGTATTATGTAAGACTTAAAAAATGCTAAAAAATTTTTTTCTTCCGATTAATAATCGGATTCGCACAATGGAATATATTGCTAGGCCGAAGGGAAATAAAAACAATAAGCAACAATAAAACAATAAGCGTTCGACTGATGTGAATTTAAAGAATTGTCAAGAATTGTCTAATACAATATACGATCTTCTAACAATACTATATAACATATAAATGTTTTTAGAACAAATTATTCGATTTTAATAATATTTTAAAAAAGAAAGTAAAAAGTAAATACTGTAAAAAATCAAAAAAATTATAATTATTAATCATTAATTAATAATTAATTATTCATATAGGAAGAATTATTGGAATTTATTATGTACTATTTTATTTATTTTATTTGTCTGTTCAACCCTCACCGTGTTGCTTAAACCCTCACCGTTCATCATTGCAATATTTACGATAGTGTTATACAAAATTGAGCTTTCAAAAATATTGCAAGAGGAAGAACGGCACATGGCTCAGCTCAATGGGGAAAGCAGAACTTAAACGTCTTTCCATAAGCTGCATACTATATAAGCACTTTTTACCCGACCTTTAATTTTTAATTTGAGTAAAATTCCAATTGGGATTTACATTTCAAGAAAAAGCAACATTTTTATATCTCAGCCTAATTTTAGCATGAAACGTTTCTGTCTAGTGCGATCTAAGATTTTTCAATAATAATAATTTTTTAATTTTTTGCTATTAGCCATTTGAAAGCAGAGAAAATTGCGGTATATATATAAGTCTTTATTATCTTTATTTACATAGCATAATTTTCCAGTTATACTGGTGCTACAACTGCTGATTAATTTTGGTTCTTGTAATTACTTTGCTGTTGCAAAAAATGGTGGCTAATGGGTGAGTGTAGCTGAACTACTACTACAATTACTACACACTACTACAATTAACTACTACAACTACAATGAGAAGGATGTTTTCAATCAAGAATTTGCTATTTAATTTTTTAATCGCTAAACACATTTCTCTTTGAAAATGGAAATGAAAAATGAAAAATGAAAAATTCAATATTTTTGAATAAATGTATGATGTAAAACGGTGAACTGTGAATTGTAAAAGCTTTGCAAAGTTCTCGAGGTAGAAGAAGGGATTTCCAACCTACATTGTTTAATTCGATGCAAAATTCGTAATATTTCCTTGTCCTATTAACTTTCTTTGTTATTCCGTTATTTATATAGTATTTAATTGTTCAAAATGGAAGTATATTTATTTCATAAGTTCGTTAAAATCTAAAAAAATGTATTTTAGTGAATTTATTGGCTATTTTGGTCAAAATTCATCGCTAAACAACCGAATTTTACTAGAAACATAAAATTTTGTCCTTGTGGTAGAATAATCCGCCAAGGTGTTAGAGTACGATTTTTGCAGCAGAATTTCAGCAAAAGATATAACGAGATGGGATGGGTTAAAGAAGTT
The DNA here is from genome assembly GCA_900625125.1 of Dracunculus medinensis. Taxonomy (NCBI): domain Eukaryota; kingdom Metazoa; phylum Nematoda; class Chromadorea; order Rhabditida; family Dracunculidae; genus Dracunculus; species Dracunculus medinensis. The sequence continues at coordinate 6,817 of UYYG01000293.1, read as the reverse complement.
TTGAGCTTATCGAGAGTCACAACAGAGCGTGGAGAAATTTCAAATAGGTTTTGATCGTTTCCGAGGAGCCTAAGATATAAAAATACGGTAGGACAACGAAGATAAATAAACATAGCAACAACCACTAAGCCATTCAAACATCGTTTCAGAGTTCGAGAAAGACAAAGTGCAGAGCAACAGCCGAATTTGCTTTGTACCTTAAATTTTCCAAAAACTGGTACAAAACCGATTTTTTGGGTAAATCCACAATGCATTTTGAGCAATTCGGAATATATCAAAACCAATTGCATAATATAAAAAAAATTGTCATAGGTCAGTTGCAGCTATTATGTCGCTATAAGTTTTGATTTTCGCTATTTTGTCGCTCGATTTGAACGACGGATTGATTATGCCTTATCCTTTTGCCAAATAATGGTTCCTCACTGAACCATATCGAAGAACACCATATTAATGTGATTAACATCTTTTACAACAGATTGATGATACCATTGATATAAAAATTTTTTATTTTTCATTATATCGGCTCCAGCCAAGGCATAGGATTAGGTCAATGTTTAGATCGAAATTTAGACGAAGGTCAGCCAAGAGGCTTGGCCAAATTTTTGGCCAATGCTTAGGATTGTACCGAGACTCAGTCCTAGGCATAGGCGAAGCCAAACGCTTGTTTTGTGCCCTGGCTAAGGATTTGGCTCTAGCCAAGCCTCTGGCCAATGTTCATGATTAAACCAAGAACTAGTCCTAGGCGTAGGCCAATTATTCCGAGGCTTGGGCAAGGATTTGGCCCTGGCCAAGCTTTTGGCCAAGACTTAGGATTAAGCCAAGGAACCCTGGATATTGCGAAAGGAAGGAAAATTTGCAAGGCAGCAAAATCAACTAATAAAATTGTCATAAATCCAGTTATATGCAGTTTTACGATTATTTGTTGTATTAATAATTCGCATATTCTTATAAAATAGTTTATTGGTGCCCCTATATTAATATCTTTTTATAAGTGTTTTTTCGCTTTTCCGCTCTCTTATACCAATATTTCTATTTGAATATGCTTCAACCTTTAAATATCCTAAAAATCGTTGAAGAAAGAATTCGAGGGTAAAAGGTTTTATGTGAAAGTACGCGTTCTACAATGAGTTAAACCTTCGTTTAAATCATTTAATTTTCAAGTAACCACGTTTATGCATCTTTTTTTTTCAACTTTTTCCATTTGTTTGACCAAAATAAGATGCAAAAGTTTTTCCATAATTTTCCGAACGGCCTTTTTGGATAAAAGCAATCGAAAAATCCGAACAGCCATAATTTGAAATGCAGTGAAAATGCAAACAAAATCTCACACATCTCGTGAAAAAAAATGTTTCATCTTGCATTTTCAATCATTTCACTTCCAAAACAATAATAAACAACTTGAAAAAAATATTTTGTAAATAAGGCCCATTAAAATAATAACAATCGATAAAAATTTAATGAATGTTTCCTCACAAAATTTGTCTTCTGCTTTGAAGAACAAAATAAATTTAATGCAAATATTATATTTTACCAATGGGCAACGCCAAAATAAAATAAAAATATAAAAATTTACAAAATGTTTTTTGAAATAATTTTCTTATAGGGCAATTCATCGAATAAATCGAGCATGGAAATTTCCATAAATAATTTCTTTTATTAATTTAAACATAATTCGAAGGTGATAGACGAGGAGGAATGGAGAGTGGAAATATTATTAGGGAAAATTCAGAAAAACTACAAATTTTTTAAAATTAAAGAAAAAAATTAAAAAGCGATAAAAAGAAGGAGGAAATTTTAAAATTTGTTTTTGATAAATTTATTATAGCATTACAGTTACCAATATTTTACTGCAATGGAACCACGTCAATCACTTCAATATGGCGTATTCGCATAATTCAGTGAAGTAGCATTATTGAATAAACGACTAAAACATATCAATCCAACGTTGCTTAAATGCAGCGACATAATAGCGAAAATGGAGGGTATAGACCGACATAATAGCGACGACGGACTTATGGCAATTTTATTAGCTGATTCTACTGCCATGCAAATTTCCAATGAAAAACCTCCTTTCATTTGACAATTCACGGTTCAGCAAGAAGAAAAAGGACAAATTTTATCATTGAAATTTATGAAATTCAATAAATAATCAATTAAATAATTCACTAATTGTTAAACTATTAAGTATTAATGGTAAGGAATTTTCTGTCAATTTTTTCATTCATTCATTAGTAAATGCGAAGTAAAAGCGAACATTGCCTTAAGCATTAATATTGTTGACAATACGTTCATTTCTGTTGTCAGCTGTATTGTTCGCATATAAGAATTATTAGAAATACCACAAAAAAACATATTTTTGGAGCACTCTTCAGGAATAGCTAAAAATTCAAAGAATAAAGCAAATAATAATTCAAACGAATAATATTCGAAATTTTCACTAATAAATTACCCATCGACTGATTGACATCCAACGTAGAAAAGAAAATTTCATAATCGACAAAGTTTATTTTTAGATTATCCGCTCTAGATTTCATGAAATGTAATGAAATGCAATGCTTGGCCTGTGCTTGGCTCGAAGATAAGGTCGAGCTTCGAGTTTTTGATTTCTGCATTTTAATTAATTTTGCCATTAACAATTATCTTAGAGAAAGAAATCAAGTGTTTGGTTTCTCCAAAGTTTTAAACACCCTCGCAACAAACGTTGAAGTCACGTTGCTTTCGTTTAGCATTTATTCCACTAATATGCATTCAATGGAAAATATCTTAAAAGAAAATCCTGTAAGTTCCGTTCTATCGTGGAATCAACATTATTTACGAATTTCGAAGTATATAAGTAGGAAATTCAAAAAAATTTTATCAAGAAAAATATCTTATCAGTATTATATTTCAGTAGAGATAGTATCAAAGCAATGACATTTCTGTTCAATCCATCTATGAACTTATGAATTTACTATATCCATGACACTGTCTACATATTTGGACAAGGTAGGCTAATAGAATACCAAATATATACTCTCTACTCTTATAGATGAGGCAAATGCATGGATCCATTCACGTGAAGAGAATGCCAACAAAAATTTTATCTTAATCAACTCATAAGAAAATTTTTATGAGTTTCTAATTTTTAAGAATATTTGTTATTATTAATTTTAAAAGAAATTTTATTCGTTGAGCGGTCATTTCTATTCTTTCTTTCCTATTCTTTTACACTATTTCCATTTCTTTGTACTTTAAAAATAATTAGGACAAATTTCTTTTGAATTTTTGAAATAAAAAATTAAAAGCAAGTTATAAATAAATTACATTAAAAGCAAATTATAAATTAATTTAGCGCCGATGCTGAGGTTCCATTTCTGGCATGAATGAATCTGCTTTAAAATCCTTGTTAATGCTGGGAACGTGTCTATAATCGCCATGAGGTTCCCAAGGTGCTTGTACAGCCGAAGAGCCAGCGAAGCGAGCGTTCTAATAAGTCAAATGAGCAAAAAAGTAAAAACAATTTAAAAACGAGAGGTAATAATTTTTACTTCTCCTTCATTATTTATTTTTTCTTATCGAAGTATATATGGGACAATCATAGCGACATAAATCCTTTAATGGAAAATTCAACTAATTGTCATTCTTTTTGCCACAATTACTTTTCCCAGGAAATATTCTAATTTCAGAATAATAATTCGATTGCAAGGAAAAAAAAGGCGAAGGATTGCAAAAAATATGCTAACACCGATAATTATAGAATGTGTAAAACCAATAAATTTATAGAAAATGATGAGTTCTTAGTGTATAAATTGCACGGAAGCATAGAAAATGCTAGTGAAGTAAAATTAATAAAATTTAAGCAGGAGGACTCTTCTCCATTCGCATTCATTCTTATCTATTCTTCGCGGTTAGTGATAACTATCAATAATAACCGCTATGCATTTATTTTTGAGTTAAGCAAGAATCACTGTTCAATGTGGAGAAGAATGCCATCATATATAAGAGAAAAATCTTACCTGTTGATCACTTAGCAATAGATATAGTTGTGAGTTACTAGCAACTTAACGGCTGGAAACTAACAGAGCAATGGAGAAAATAACAGCGTTTTCTATGTTTCCCATCAAAACTTTAGAAGATGGTAAAGGGAACTACACGGATTCTTAATGTTCTTTTAACGTTCCCCCAGAGATCCGTCATCCATACCACATGGTAAAATTCGAATATCCCCTTACAAAGAAATAAATAATAATTTAATACCGCAAAGCCATAGGTCAATAAAAATACTGTTAGCACACGAACAATAATTATTGCTCAAATTATTGCATTTGTTAACAAATAAAGAATGGCTTGAAGGACGACAATACAGTGTGTGCCATCGCCGGTTCGCCTTATGGATTTACATGAAAACTACTTTCATGCAAACTTTAAAAACAAACATTTCGTAATTGAAGGCGATTGCGCAAATTGTGCAAATTTATATTATTTCTATATTATATTTTTATAATTTATATTATTTCACAAATATAAAATTATCCAACTATATTCTAAGGTTGCGCTAAATCGTAAACCAAATACTAAAAAGTAAATAATAATGAAAGCATCGCATAAATCCCATATCGAAAAGGAATGTTCACATAACGCGGACACCGACCTCTATTTTCTCCCACATCTCCCACAATTCTCCACATTAATAAAATTTATATAATATAGTTGATAGAATAATGGAGGTAATATAAATATATTTTACAATTTATATAGCAATGATTTTGCCTTAAAGCAATTTCTTCGTGCAAACGAATGATATCATTTCTATAAAAAATTTTATTTCGTATGTTCAAAATGAATTCAAAATCGCTAATATTAGCCGAGTTTTATGCCTTGGGGGCAGAATTAAGGGAAATTAATTAAATGAAATCAATTGAAGAAAATTGCAAAAAAAATTTAATAAAAAAAAAGTTTTAAAATGTCCTTTTGCTCTTTTTCATTTTTAAATTTTACTTTATTAATTTTAAAAATTTATATAAATTTATAAAAAAAAAACTTCATCGAAAACAATTATTTTTTTTAATGTGTTTCGTTTTCAATTCAATTGTTCTCTCATTCTTTACATTGGTAATTTGTAAATATTAGTAAATTATTATTAAATAATAAAATATTTATTATTGTTTTTCATAAATTTGAAGAGTAAAAGAATTATTTTTGTAGTATTTCGCAGTAATTTTGCAATATTTGAAAGGAATAAAATTTTAAATTTATTATCTCAGATGCAAAATAAATTTCATAAATATAAATTTATTTTAAACCATAACTCATAAATTGGCCAATAACTAATGATTTTTCAGTTAGTAATTCCATTTAATGCTCAATAATTTAAATTGGCTGATATTACACAATTGCTACAAACACACGTTTTAATTTCAGTTTTCCCCATTGCACTGAGCCAAGTGCCGTTCTTTCTCTTACAATATTTTAAAAAACTCAATTTTATGATGCACGTTAAGAATTAAAACAACTCGTTGATAATCTCTTAGATAATCTCTTCCTGCTAACAACTCTCACTATTACTGATTAGATTCCGTTGGCTAGAAGGGTAAGACGTCATCAATCTGCTAGATCCGAACGCCATCGCTAGTAGCAATAGAAGTAATAGAAGCCATTCCTTTTTCCATTGTCTAGGTCCATATATTGCTGGCCCACCTATACCTATACGTTCAAAATCTTTCTTGACTGTATCATTCTAGATTTTAATTGGCTCACCTCGCTTTCGACACCAATCATCACAAGGTTCGGCAAGTACCGAAATATGCATGAATTCATGTGATGAAGTTGAAAGGATATATATTAATAAATGATAAATCATTTCATATGAATTATTTTTTTAATTTTTTATAACATCCAGCATTACTTCTTTTTAAAAATACTTTTATAAGTATACTTTTATCAAATAATCAAATAATTAGTTTAATCAAATAAAAACATTTGCTTATTATATAATATTTAATATTTGTAGGACAATAATATAATATTGTTAGGAAAACGCGAAATTCTCCGAAATTCCCCGAATTTCTTTATTTCTTTGATTTAAGCATGCAATAGGAATGCTAAAACGCTAAACTTTGGATTTTGCATTTGTCTTCACTAAATTTCTCTCTAAAATTCCACATCAATTCGAAATGGCTAGTGCTTTTAAGTTAGCTGTTTTAATAAAAATTTAATTCGTGCCAGGGAATTTTAAATGAGGGAGAACAGGCATTTCTAAATGACATTTCCAAATTGCTCAAAGAATGACCTATATATATTTTGGCCACAATTTCTATATTATACTTTTATATTATTAGCGCAAAAATACCATGGGAATCGTATATTATTGGACAATTCTTTGCATTCAAATTGGTCGAACGCTTATTGTTTTTATTTTGTTTCGGCGTAGCAAAATATTCCATTGCGCAAATCCAATTATTAATCTGGAAAAAATTTTAGTGAAAAATTTATTAAATTTAGACTTATTCATGCAAAATGTATTTTATTGACTTCAAGCAGTCATTCATTTTTTATCGAATTTAATGAGTATAAATCTGTAATTTAAAGTGAAATCTGAGAAGTATTGAAGACATTGAAAACTAATATTTCTACATGGCTATTTAGAAAGATATTCGAATCCATTTTAAACAAGTTACAGTGAAACCAGTTAGGTCGATAATTATGAGTGATGTTGGAATGAAAATAATAAATACTCCTTTCACTAAAAAATTTAGGAAAATAAATACCTCGAAAAAATTCCAATCTTAATAATGATGATATTCATTTTATGTTTTTACCATTTCTAAAAACAATTTAC
>UYYG01000028.1:0-273369 GCA_900625125.1 Dracunculus medinensis | reverse complement strand
GAACAGCAATATAGATATGCCTCCAGCACCGAATCGGATTTTCCTTTTAATTTTCATTATAAAAATTTAAACTTAAGCTTTTATGGGGGGGGGTTCGATTCAAATCTCTTAACGATGAAGAAAATTTTATTAGAAATAAAATTTGTGTGGTGCTATGTACTTATCATCATTATTTCTTCCCTCAATTAATTAATTGAATGGCAAACATCCCAGTGATAATCAATGAAATTAACCAAAACAAAAACATTAATAGCTGCTATCAGAAACAAATTTCGGATGTTAAAGAAAAAAATTTAAAAATTACAGTTTTAGTAAAATTTTAAAAAATAGCACATTTAAAAATTCATAATGCGAATTTTAAAAGAATTTAATATTATAAAAGATTTTATAATATTTTAAATTTTTTAATTTAACGAAAAAGAACCAATATAATTGTTTGCTTGGATGATGGAGCAGAATAATAGGCGAATAATCAGATTACCACTTTGTGGTACTTTCCTATTAAAAAGCAGTGGTGATTCCGATAGCCTATCTACATGTGCTTTCATCTATGTGTTTCTTTAAAATTTCTCAAAAATTTCCAATCAAGCAGTTTTAACAAGCAACGAAACCAAACTATCCAGAAGCGTTGAGCGTTGAATTTATTTTCTTTGGACGATAATTTGGATAATACAAAAGATGAGAGAAGATAAACAATAATAATAATAATTTAAAAAATCGGCTGTTCGAATGGATTTTTATGAAAAATTTTTGAAATACGAAAAAAACCACTTTTTTTAATTTTATTTTTACTTACCGAATGTGAAGAATTAAAATCATCAGAAGAATTCATATGCAAGAAACAAACAACAAATGCTTTTAGGCTTCAAACGTTTTTAAAAAAATATATTTTAAAAAAAACAACTGTTCATCAAGTATGCAAATACTTTCATATTATTTCAACCAAGGCAAAACCTTATTCCGTAAAAGAGGAACAAACAATTTTTTTATTTATTTATTGATAACCAGCCAAGCAGGACGACAACGCCATGTGCTTGTATTAATAATAACAGAAAAAAAAAAAAAAATAAACAAAATTGATTATAAAACAATATGACAAAAATTAATAATTTAAAGAGGAAATTAATAAATTAAGAGAAGAGGAAATTATAAGTATAAAATAGTACAATTGATTAAATTACCATTTATAGAAAGATCGAATCTTTTAGAGTTGATGTGAAGAACGCTACATTTTTGAAAGAAAAGGGTAATTTGCCTGTCATATAGCCAGTCAGCTATTCTGCTGAAGTTCTCCTGCAGTGGAGATAGGCTATCCGTTCTACCATGAGAATAATAAATTTTACAATCATCAGCATAAAGATAAATAGTAGAATTTATTACCACTGTGGTGATATTATTTATATATAATAGAAATAGCAATGGCGCAATACAACTGCCTTGGGGAACGCCTGATTTAACAGGTGTCATGTCAGAAAGAGTGTTGTTAACATATACAGCCTGGTAACGATCTTTTATGTAATCTGAAACCCAGTTATAGAGGTCCCCTGTTATGCCATAACTATTAAGAGTGACCAATAATTTGCTATAGGAAACAGTATCAAAAGCCTTAGCCAAATCTAGGTACACAACTGATACTATTTTTCCATTGTCAATTGATGCTGACCAATCAGAGAGATTTGCCAATATTTGTGAAGAAGTAGATTTTTTTGTACAAAAGCCATGCTGATAAGAAGATATAAAATTATTAGCATCAAGATAAGTAAGCAATTTGTTGCAAATCAATCTTTCAAATCAATCAAGTACCTTGCTACCAACACATTTTAAGCTAATAGGTCTGTAATTAGAAGCGCCATAGGTGCTTCCTTTTTTATGAATGGGAACTATATGGGACAATTTCCAAATTTTGGGATTAAGGCCAGACTTCATAATATCTTTATAAATTAAAAATAGGGGAAGACTGAGAGAGACTGCGCATTTTTTATAAATTATTTGTGGAATGCTATCGGGACCAGCTTAAATGGATGGCTTAAGTCTATTTAAGGCATCATAAACATCCAGTAGTGTTATTTCAATCTCGCAGAGAGAAGTGCAACAAATTCGATTTACGTTAAAACAGGAAGTATGAGTATTATACTCGATAAACACACTAGAAAAAAACTGATTAAATACATTTGCAATATCAATATCAGAGGTGATCACATTATCATTATGTTGCAGAATTAATTGTTTACGTGAATTTGCAAATTTTCTTTTGATATATGTCCAGAAAGAATTTCTATCAGTATTTAAAAGTTGTTCTTCTTTATTTGAGAAGTAATTATGAATGGCGCTACGGAAACTTTTTAAGCTTTCTTTATATGCAGAGAAGTCATTTGGCAATTTGGTTAATTGATATTTATTATTACTTCTTGACACTTTTCTTAAGGGATTTTAGAAAAGTGGGAATCGACCTAATGTTCGTTTTTCTTAAAGGGATATATTGGTTCTATTAGATATAAAATGATGCTATTAAGAAAATTAACTTTTTCATCGATAGAGGGAGTTAAACAGAATAAGAAATCCCAGTTTATTTCTGAGAGGATAAAATTAAAGATTTCATAATTACAGTGACGGTAACTTCTAGAAAATCTCGATGGAGGTGAATAACGGTCTAATTTTCAAGACTCTAATACTATCAACAAGAGAGGTAGAGGTAGTTAATACAACATCTAATATAGTGTTGTACCTAGTGGCGACCTTAACATGTTGCTCTAGACCAACATAGGTACAAAAGTTTAGAAAGTCCTCTTCAAATTTATTGCTACTTTTTAAACAACTATTTTCCCAATCATTATAAGAACCACTGAGACCATGCAGTCATTTTTAAATCTTAAAACTTTATTGTTTGTTTGTTTTAGGTTTCAGTACCAGTTTTTGCTGTTGTACCTTTATTTTTTTGCTACAAAGTTTTTTTCAAAAATTTTAAACAAACACTGTTTTATCAAGTGATTTCCGATCAACAGTTGTTCTACTTTTTATCATATAAAATCCTTATTTTCCTTCAGTTAATCGACAGAATGACTGAAGAAGAGCTCTTTATAACAACCAAGCTGTTGCAAAAGTGTATTTGTGGCAATCAAAATCTATGTATAATTTCATCAATTCTCCTATTAGATAAACAGTTTATTCCTTGAGTTTCTTATATCTACCGTTTTTTGGCAGTTTGAACCATAGAATCTGTAGAATTCATTTGTGTACGATTATTGTTTATTTGCGATTTGTTGTTCCTCACGATTTCATTATAAATGATCTAGCTGTAAGGGTTATTGCTTCTTGCTACTATATAGAGCCTTTTCTCTTCTGTTATCTGTCATAAAAAATGAAAATTATGAGAATTATCAGAAAAGTGATGATTATTTGCTTGTACTTATTTACCAACTGTCTAGTTAGATAGGCTCTCCTTTCGAGAAATATAAAGGCCATATTCCTAAGAATTCATGGCTTCTTATATATTTTCGTATTTTCTCACATTTTCTACTATATTTCCATGTTCAATATTCTTTTGATTAATATGTTTGTTTTTTTCTTTCAGATTGCATTGCATCTTAACCAATATGCCAATATAATAATCCATAAGGAAAGCAAATTAGTCGAGTATAATTATCGTGTGGATGCATCAGAATTTGGATTCTGCCTGAACAGAACTATCATTAATAAAATAAAACCCATCTATTCTATTATCAATTTTTCGTTACTGTATTAAATAGAGTGGTTTATTCCCCAAGTTTGAGAAGCTATTTTTATCACTTGAATCTATTATTATCTTATAATTTATTATTTATTATCTACTATTATTGCATATTTTTTATTTATTAAATTTATTATGTACTGTTTATTATCTATTATATTACATATACCATTGCCATTACGTAATCCTTTAAGAATCGGATAAATTTTTTTTCTTAATTTTTCTTAGTTTTTGTTTTTTTAAATTATCTTTTAATTTCTTTTTCTTTAAATTTAAAATTTTTTGATTATATAATTATTTAATTTTAATTTAATTTAATTTAAAATTTAATTATATCTATTCTCTACCTTTGACAGGAATAAACCTGTCATATAAATTTCTAAAATTTCTAAATGTCCAAAAGCCGAATATGAGGAGATCCTGACTATCGGGTATTTCAAAGAGCCATACATTTGCAACTGCTAGTAGAAGAAGAAATAACCTCTGTAATCTATAAGCTTAAGGCCAATAAAACTCTAGGAGAAGATGGTCTTTGAGCTGAACTCTTCAAATGTTGCCTATCATCCTTCATAACTCATCTTAAACAAATGTACTCTCTAGTATGGGAAAAAGAAATATTACCAGGTGAATGGAGCAAAGCAATTTTGCTCCCAGTTTTCAAGAAAGGACATACTGCAACATATGGAATACTGGACAGCAAGATGCGTCCTAATCAAGCTGATTTTAGACCAGGGCGCAGTTGTGCTGACCAGATATTCAGAAAGGTATTGGAACATCGCTTCATATTTACAACCCACTGTCACGTGTTTCATCGACTTTGCGGCTGCGTTTAATTCAACGGATAAATCGGCGCTTTGGAGGGTGATGGAACTCGTCTGTGTTCCAGAGATGATCATTCGACTCATAAAGACATTTTAAGAGCGACCTGGTCTAAAACCAGGGAAGCACAGGTCTGTATATGGGAAGCTGGTAGACTCCTTCGAAATAAGAACTGGTATCTGTCAGGGTCCTTTCCCATAGTATTCAATTATGCGATAATGGACGCCGCTTGTCGGCTCTCAAAAGATGTCCAAATCAGTCCAGAGCATCATATCATAGATCTTGGATATAAACTGGTGATGTAGTCCTTTTTGCTGATAGTTATAAGGAAATCCAAACAATTGCAGCGAGAATTGGACTCAGACTTAATGTAAATAAAACAGAAATATTTTCATCTTACACAAGATGCTGATAATACCTATTTTCATCAATTTGTCTTGGATCCATTAATCCAGAATGGCCAGGCAAAGAATGAAATTTTAATCCGGATAATAATAGCTAGAAATGTGTTTTCTGGTTGATGAAATCTCTATGGAACTGTCGCGAAATCACCATAGAAAAAAAACCCGCGTCCATTTAGTTGCAATTCGCTCGATCTTGCTATATGGCTACAAAATATGGCCAATGAAAGTGGAAGATATTAAGAAGCTAGCAAGTTTTGACCACCTATGTCTAAGATACATTTTACGGATCCGTTAAGCGTATAAAATCGCACATAATTGTATCCATCTTTGTCCAAATATCATCTGTATTAATAATGTTATCACAGAGCGTAGCCTTTGTTGGTTAGGGCACATTCTCCGTCGAACTTCACAGAAGTTGACGCATATTTTACTATTTGCCTGTGATTATTGGCGTCAAGAGCGAGAATGGATAGTGAAGACCTGGGTTAATGCAGTCAAGAAAGATTTCGAACGTATAGGGACCAGCGATATATGGACACGATGGAAAAGGAATGGCTTCTATTACTACTAGCGATGGCATCGGACCGAGCAACTTATGTTTTACCTTTATATCTAGCCAGCAGAGCCAACCTAACCAATAATGATGAAAGTTCTTAGAAGAAAAAGAAGGGTTAAATTCAGTTTTTTAAATTTTAAATTGAATTTTTTCGTTTCTTTATTATGTGCATTTGTATTTTATTATTTCTTTAACTTTTATAATAAATTATCTTTGTTTCTGGAAAAATCATGACCACAGACTGCCAATTGCTGAACTTTTTCTGCCATTTTATGTTATTTTATTTTATCTCTTCGGATATTTCCTGTGAATTCCTTATATTCTTTTCTATAATTCTTCTTTGGTAAAACAGTACCTTCCAAATAATCAGTGCTCACCATATCTTAGCTTCTATTATTACCTTTCATTAAAAAATTTTGCCAGGGCCTCACTTGGTGATGGAAGTACTTTGCCAGTAGATGGGTCGCCAGCAGAATTTTTTAATCCTATCGGCGTCAGGGAATTAAATCAACTTAAATCAGTATTCCATCCAATTCCATTATTTTCCTTAACACCTATAAGATACAATCTTGCCATAATTCCAGTAACAAATTATAACATTGCTAAAGGTGACATGACATGAAGCTGGAATGACTAACGGGTATTAAAGAAAGGGCCGAGAATTATTAAGGGATAATATTTGCGATTTATGAAGTGTGAAAATATACAAGACCAAACGAATGTAAGAAAATATCTAGAGGTATAACAGGATTTGAAGACCATTACGCTTTTGCTGTAGGACCTTTCTACTAGTAATATCAGTTTAATTGCTAACAACTGTTCAATAATCATATATTGCGCTTGGCCTAATGATGTTTGGCCCGCAGTATAATTTATTATTTTTGCAAAAACATCATGCGGTCCTATGACGTATTGCATTTCTATTTCTATTTTTTTTTTGCGATCTCAGTTTCAGCTTTCAGTCTAATTACTAAGCCTATAGGAACAATGATTTAAATATCGTAAATTATTATTATTTTTCGTACTTATTTGAAAAATTTTTAAAAGGTTTATTATTTAGGAAATTGTGACAAATTTGTGTCTGAAATTTATTTAACTTGTCTGAAGTAAAGAGAATTATAAAATTTTTCGCTTTAAAAAATAATCTCTTGGAAAATGAGCAAAAAAAAGTCTTCAAAAAATTTCTTTCAGTCAAATTAATTTCATCCAGAGGGCTGGGTGGTCGAGTGGTTATCGTTAGATTATGGTTTGATTATCGTTTTGAGAGGTGAAGCTTCATTGTTGCCTTTGAAAAGCTATGTACTGGAGTCTATAATTCAAGTGACTTACCGGCAAAATTTCTAACTTTACCAGTAGCCATGAGCGCTAGGCTATTCAGAAATGGTGAGCGTTTATCACTTACTCTTTTTGCTTAATTAATTCCACAAAATTTTAAAATTTTGGAATTTTAATCACAGAATTTTAGAATTAGGCTTTCCGAGAGCCATGTAAATATAAGCAAGATTCGCTTTACCTATACCGCAGTAACATTAGCCTTGAGCATTATTTCCCTTATTGCTTTTTGCATTTGTTGACTGTGTTTGTTTCACACATATAAATGCGATGCAGGCTTTGACACATCAATAAATTGTTTAAAGCCTAATCTTTAAAACTTCATGAAAATATTGAAAATATATTTATTTTAGTTCTGTCGATAAATTAATTAATTATTATGCAATGGCTAAAATAGCAACGAGAATTTTTGGTTTCTTAATAGCGACAGCTACCGTTCGTTATAAATTAGTGCGTTCATTAATTATCAGCACCGAGGCATTATTTGTTTTCAGTAAGTCCATTGTATATTTCTAGTCCCTGTCTAAAGGTGTCATATGTTGTGAGATGTTTTGCTACATAATAGTTGGAGTGAAAAATATCCAAAGTTTTCTTTCAAAAGGGATTTGCTATTTTGTCTAATGCTAAATGCTCTGTCAAAACTGCCATATGGCAGAGGATTAAAAAATGATAAAATTAACAATTAAAAAATCAAATTTTTTATCGTTATTCAAAATTTTTTCTAAAATTTGTAATAACGATTTTAAATATTTATCACTATAAGGCTATTTATTTTTTGTTTTTACTTACCGTTTTACTTTATATTTTTCAAATCGTCTTAATGAGTGCGGGTTAAAGTTAAAAAAAATTTTTGAGAATTCAAAGTAGGAAAAAAATAATACACCACGATAAAAAAGTATTGATAAGGTCTTCAAAATTCATAAATTGGATGGAGTTTTATGCGAATACAAGTAAGTAATGATGGATAAATTGTTGGATAAATTTGAAAGTAAACAATTAATTTTCAGTAACAATTGCATCCCTTTTATTTTATACCAAATGGTTAATTGCTCGATATCGGCCAACAATTCAAGGCCAGAAACTGCAGCATAAAGCTTTGAAAAATCGTTTCAAATTCAAAGCACCAAAATTCATTGATTTAGGATTTAGCGATATTCCTATATTCCGTAAGTTATTGCCATTCGTTCTACTATTAAACAATTTGAAAAGAATGGGCTGTAAAAAATATAAGATGACGATATATTGAATTGATTGCTCGACGGCTGTGACGGCTTGCTTACAATGACTGTCAAAAATAATGCTACCACAATAGTTCAACCTTAGGGAAATAGGATTCTCTAAATGCCAGTACGAATTCTAAACGAATTTCATTAATCTTAACCTTGGCTAATTAAACCATATTTTAATAAAAAACAACGAAATGACGAAATAAGAAGTAAATAGATGATGGGTTAAAGTCTACAAAAAAAGGAAGGCAATTAGAGTACAAAAATTAGCAAAAAAATAATAAAAAAAACAAAAAATTTAGTCAAAAATTTAAATATTTAGGGGCCGACCACTTGATTCCCAAGAGAACTTATAATGAAGCACTTTGTAAGATCAAATCATAAAATTTTTTATAATTTACAACGGACCTATTAAAAAATAAATGTTTTAAACAGAGATATATGAGATATACTACAATTTAAGAAAAAGTACAATCTTAAAATTTTTGTATAGAAATTAATTGATGGCATACGTCAACTAATTCGTAAAAATTTCGTGATATTTCGCGACATTGATGTTGATAAGTAAGAATAATAAGCAAGTAGTAATAGTAATAACCGTTTGTTTGCAAATGGTCTAGAAATTGGAGAAAGAATGAGCCTGAAATAATCTGAATAAGCCAGTTATGAATCAAATCAGCAGAATCAAATGTACTAGGTGGTTTAACATTTGCACTGTCCCAATAAAAACCGTTTAAAAACCGTTTTTTGGCGACTTAAATTATAATTACCCATTTAACTGAATAAAGATTCTTTTCCAATTTCAGCAGAAGGTACCTGGAGTTGGAAGCACCAAAACTTTTCGTTTTTCGCAAATCGTGGCCAGCGGCCGTATATGGAAGATCGTATGCATTATATGAATGATCCTCATCATAATTTGTGCATTTTTAGTATTTTCGATGGTCATGGAGGGCCCGTTAGTTTTTATTTCATATTTATGAATGGTTTAGGATGGTGAAATTCATACTTGTCTATTTTTCCAAAAAAAATCTTTTCTTTCTCTTTCCTTCTCATCCTTTGATCCATTCTCGAATTTATGTGACTGTGGCATCGTCCGAATATATTTTTACTTTGAAATTTTTATTCTATTTTTCTATTTTTGCTATTTATTGTGTATTTTTCATAATTCATAATTAAGAATTATTACAAATTAATCGAGTGGTATTGCTCGGACCATGTTCAAGCATTGTGAGCTCGATTCCTGAAATGATATTAAAAGCAAATTTTAATGCATTGCTTGAACCATATTCAAACATCTGGGGATTACTAAAACCCATCTGTACTAAATAACTTTTGGACCTTATCCGGATGGGGCTAACCAAGCTAGAAATTGTGAAATAGAATAGAATAAAAACCAAAATGATATGATAACTCTGCTTTTGTGCTAATTTGGCTGCAAAATAGACTTTTATTTCTGTGGCAATGTATTGGCTTTTCATTGGCTGTTGGCTATTAGCTACTTGAAACCGTTAATTTTTAAATTTATAAAAGTCAATATTTTTTATGGAAGGGTTATTGGAAGTGATAATAAAATAACTGGTTTAACTTGGACTTATCTTCTCTCACTATTAGGTTCTTTCTTAAAAATGATTTGCTAGAGCATATTAAGTGATCTTATTCTTAAATATCCTTCTACTTCCTCGTTTTTTCGATACTTTCTAAGATAAGAAATTTATAGTTCGTTTCTCAATATCTGGAGGAGCATTTTTCCACAGCAATTAGAAATCGTCTCTTGCGATTTGGTCAAAATCCTGGGCATCGTTTAAGCTTAACAGGTCAAAATGAAGATACGGTCGTCCAGGTTTGTTATTGAATTGTCGAAGCAATTGTTAATTGTGATACTTTTAAGTTTTCTTTTTGGGTTGCTGTTTATAAAACAGATTTATTACAAGAAAACAACCTTTTCTTTTAAATAACTGTTCAATAACTCAGTGAAAAAGCATAGCTTCTAATTTCTTTTATTTAATTATTTATAGAACATT
This sequence comes from Dracunculus medinensis, assembly GCA_900625125.1. Classification (NCBI taxonomy): domain Eukaryota; kingdom Metazoa; phylum Nematoda; class Chromadorea; order Rhabditida; family Dracunculidae; genus Dracunculus; species Dracunculus medinensis. Next base: position 263,284 of record UYYG01000028.1, on the reverse strand, counting down.
TATTATTTCTTTTATAGAACATTTTATTGAATTTTTTATTTCCATAATAATAAATATTATTTTATTTTATTATTTTAAATATTGAATTAATTAGATACTGATGTATCAGAAACAAGAAATAAACATGTACCAGTGTTACGATAATAAAATTTAATAGGGTAGAAAACTTTTATATCACAGCTTTTTCGTCCTTATTTTTCTTCGCCTTACAAATTTCTTTATTATGGATTATTATGGAATATTATGGATTGTTCCTTTGGTCTTTCCATTCTCATATAATCCTGAAACTCTTAAATTTGAAGAGGAAAGTAGAAATATAATTTAGTTTGATAGCAAATAAATGGATTAAAACTTTACAAACATTATCAAAGCTATTAAATCATTTTTATAGAAAAATTTTGGAAAATTTTCTTTCAGGTCAGTCATAGCTGATAGATTAGAACATATTATTCGATTTTTTTTTTTCCATTATTTGATGAATGATGAAAAGTTCTCAAGTTCTATAAATAAGTAGACTTCAGTAATTTTAATCCATTACTGATAATCAGCCCTTTAATATTAATAACTTTTTTTTGTAAAAGATGGTTTAAATTTTTTTACTGATTATTATATGAATTTAACTATTTCAAAGGCTAAATGATTAAGAAATTTTTTTTTAATATTGCTTCAATTTTTGCCTTAAAAGTCCAAGTTTTTTGAATAGATAATCATTACATTTATTACTGAAAAATCATATTTTTTCATGCATTTGCACCTTATCATTCTTTTTTAACTTGGATTTTCTTGGACTGTAATAATTTTCCATATTTCACTGCATTTAAGTAATTAAGTGGTTAGTTCATTTCTGGCCATAAGTAAGAGTCTTAGGCACAGAAATACAGGTGAATGTGTTTTTGGATGATGAAAATCAAATCAAATCTGGTTTTAAAATTTTTATTGTTAGTCGTTTTAAATATGGACTAGATTGGTTAATGGATCTCAAAAAAGGCATTTTGAATAAATTTACGAAAATCCAGAAATTCATCTTGTTTGATTACTTGATAATAATAATAATAAATGCCATATTTTATAAATTTTTATTGGTACTGAATTTAATTGGTGTTCATTGAATTGTTAGGCATGGAAGAAGGTTGGCATTTATTATTAATCTAACTGATAAAAACATTCAATCAATGAATTTTAATTTAAAAAAATGTTATGGAATTATTATTCGATGAAGTGCTTAAAAATTTCGCTGCTCGATTTTTTCTGCGAAATTATTTCGTGTTATGGAACACTTAAGTTGACTTTTCAATTTATTCATATTTTAATCATGGTTTTCTCCTAAAATATTTTTTCTTGATTTTATTATAAAATTATTATTACTTATTAAATTATGAAAGAAATCTGTCATATCTTTTCTTAGTTTTATGAATAGATGGATCGCCCAGCATCACAACTTGAATTTCACTTTTGGTGGCGGCTTACCCTCGTATGGTGGCTCGACTTGGGAGAGGCGGCACTTGAGCTTATCCAATTTTTTTGACGAGAACATGTGTACTCCTTTTCTAGATTTAAAAAATCGTATAGGTTAATCAAGAGTACTTCCTGTGAAGCTTAATCCTAGCTTTACTTCTGTTTATGAATAAAAATTATGTAATCTTGATTCACTATGAGTTAAAAGAAATAAGATCTGATTTGCGAAGATTTTATGCAGTCATATCGATTTCAATTGTAATAACTCGAATTTTAATGCTATCGATGGTAATGGCTTGAAGTTGCACAAGTCTGTTTATAAGGCCAATATCCTATCCGAAAATTTTTTCGTTAAAAATATATTAGCTGAGACAAGGGCCCCACTATGTTGTTCTTGTTTTATCTTTAATAAATGAATGGATCTAAGTAGTAATTTTTCTGGCATTAGCACTAATATTGCCCAGTAATTTAAAAAAATTAAACAGTGAAATCGAGCCGAATATTAATATTAGCGTAATTAAAACAAATATTGGTATAACATAATTATTATATTTTGAAAAATATTAAACAGAAATAGTTGTACTATCAGTTAGTAAAAATGGTATAATCACTGACATTTGCCAAGAGCTTCCTGCGGGCAAATGGCAAATTTTTTTCTACCTTTTTCCAGTTGAATTGGGCTTAGTTTTTTGTTTGATCATCCTTCTTTTCGAATCAGCATCTAACTTAAGACTGATGATTGTTATGCCTAGAGCCCACTCATTACGTTAAGCAGATGTCGCTAATACTTGATGCCGCTGCATTGGGACATTGGCCACAAGCACTTTTATTAAAACTTCTAATTTTGTATAGGCAATGTTCATGTTAACGTCTGCATGACATAGTAAGGGAATTCAAGATTAGGGGCGCCATTTCTCTTAGAGTCTGCTCTGATTATGCTGAACCAAAAAAAATCAATCTCTGTACTAAAGAAAGTGACTAAATTGTGGAAGTATTTTAATTAATTACTTCTTTGTCCTTTTTATCGGCAACTTTTTATTCATATTTGTGTCATTCAAATGGAGGCTTTTATATGATCTTACTTTCGACCTGTTCACCTCTCTCTATTCAACTGATCGGAATAGCAAAAGGAAAGCGGAAGGAAAACGATGATATTCCAAGCGAATAAGCGAATAACGAATATAAATTTTTAAATTTTGAGGAATTAATTTGAAAGCATTTCAAAGCAAATTTTAAATTTTAAAGATTGGAATGTTCAAAAAATCAGCAGCGATCTGATCAGATGAAAAATGGCCTTAACATTATGAACGATTTTCATTTTCTTGTATTCTAATTTTAATACTTTTTTTCATTTTTATATTCTTCATATTCAGATTATTTTCTCGTCAGTTTGTTGAGTGTTTTTGAACTCGTTTTCATTATGCAGTTTGTCATCAAATTTGATTTTTTTTCCTCGAAATTCTATATTTCTTTCCCTACTTATCTCTCTTCAATATTAGTTATTGGTGATTATCAGATGGTTTTAAATCATATTTTCGGAAGATTTTTCCTTATATTGAAGTTGTCGGTGTGCCAGTGCGGTCAATGCGGTCGGATGTACATAACCAAACATGCTGCTGGTTTGCAACAAGTTCAATATAATCATTCAAAATTTAATAAAATAAGTTTTGGTCTGTAACGTGATAAATTAGCAAAAAAATATTTGCATTTTGTGTTGGGACTCCATTGACTCCATTTTTTAATTCTTTTGTGGCTTGAATTTAACAATAAACCAAATCAAAAAATTTCTTGAAGATTTGGACGATATAAAACATCGTCACAACACAACACAAATGAGATAAATTTCTATTGTGTGGCTATACAATTATAATGTTTTAAATCGATTTGTCGACGATCGAGAATTAAAGCGTGACGAATGGTTACAAAATTTAGTGTTCCAGGCTGATAAAATGCTGTACTTGCAAAATCTCGATTGTAAGAGAAAATGGTCTTTTTAAAACTATTTTCCAGAAAAAATTTCAGCTTTTCCTAAAGATAAAATCTTCAAAAAATTTTCCTCGTTTGAAAACAATTTCTTTTGATCTTAAAGAAGTTAATAAATATAAAATTTAATAAATATCAAAAAAGCAGATTGCTACCAAATTTTTAAAATAGATTTGAAGATCTGAAACAACATTTCTTTTTCAATCCATTTGTAATTGGCGTTATCCAAGGTGATTTTCTAAGATAATGCTTTCGGACAAAGCAGCTAGAGGTGGAAGAAATGCAAGGGAATCAAACACTGCAAATCTACTTTCCCGAATGAATATTGCAATGTTGAATGAATGTGTCAAAATTAAAGAGTATCTTCATTCAAAGAAAGCTGCTTGCTGATTAATCTCAGTTTCTGGAATACCATATGAATTTATTCCCGAATCTCTATGAAGCATATGGCTCTTACTGATATGAAGTTTAGTTACCTCTGGCTTATCTCAAGAATCATGATTCGATCACAGCCTCTGACAAGAGTCTCCTTAAAAGATCTGGGTCTACCTGTACTTCAAGCTAAAAAACTCGCTAGTAAAACATTCTACATTCTAACATACACCAATCTTATTCCAACAACTCTCATAGTTAGCCTCATCAAAAACATCGAGTGTTGCAAGGTGAAAGCCGATGAATAATAATAAATAGCGAAAAATTAAAATTTCATGAATTTTGGCCACATTTTATAAATTTTCTTGGCGTGTTTTTCATATGAATTAATAGCAATATATTTATCATATATTTTTTTGCGATTTATTCATACATAAAATAATTGCTGCTACATAAATTTCTTTAAGTATTTCGTCTTCATTTCGTCGCTTATTCAAATAATATTCAAACATAATATTATTTTTTAAAAACGACTTCCACGTATTCGAGATTATACATGTCATATTAATATTGATGTTGATTAATAAGTTTCTGTTCATCTTTCTACATCTGTCAGCAGCAGTATAGTTAGGCGAACGGGAGAATTCATCCATATGTACTTTTATGTCCCCGTAAATCTCTAATAGAAGTTATTGTGGAGTACAGTAGCAAATGGAGAAGCGAGTCGAGTCAAAAACGTTGAAAGAAAGCAATATTTTGAAATTTCATAACTGAAGCTAGAGGATTTTCAGCAGAGAAAAACTTCTTATTTCGTTTATTCATGTTTTTTTAAACGATGGGAAATCTTTTTTTAAAGAAAGCTCACCATTACTGGTTAAACTCGCTCCACTGGCCTGTCACAATATGCCAGGGAGTTCCTTGGCGATAGAAGTGCAGGTAAGTCGTCAGCATCACCCGGATTTTTATACAGGTTCACTCCTGGGGGGAATCGAACCTCAGCATCGGCGCTCCCAATCGAGCAACAATCCACTGAAGCATTCGTTTATTCATGTTTTTTTAAACGATGGATTAACGTAGTACCTTATTTTTTATTATTTATTCGTCCCTTTTTCATATTCCATGCATAATTAATGATTTACATTGTAAAATTTATGTTGAAATAATAAGAAATTTGAAAAATTTTGGAAGAAAATTGAAATTTTGTTAAAATGTAAATAGCGGAAAAAAGTCGAATTGATGTATAAAGTTGATAAAGTTGATAGAAGGTTTTAAGGATAATTTTTTAAGCTCTTCAATGGTTCACATTAGTCTGAAATATGAGTTGCTTCGAGGCGACCTTGTTTGAAAATAATAGAAGAAAAACCCTAACCCATATCATTTTGTTTCCTTTTCGTATTAAATTTATTCAGTCCATTTATTTAACTGTTGAGAATTTAATTGCTGTTGTTAATAATTAAATTCTATTTTTTTACATAAAGTTCGATGATTAGAGTCGAAAAAACTTTGTTTCATGGTAATGCGTGAAAGTTCTCATATTCAATAACATAAATATGCCAACTTTTAATAATTTTTCCAAAATTTTTGGAATTTAATTTAATTAAACAGGATTTTGTTTAAGCATTTTTCTTAATTTTGTATCATCTGTGGTTTATATGCGAATCTAAACTGAATATCAGCATTCAGTAATTCCATCGACTGTTAGGATGAGGCATTTTTCCAGAGAAGCACTTATAGAGATAGAAGAGGTAGAAGTAAAGTTAAGCTCTAGCACTGTCCATTTTTAGCGATCGGATTTATATTTATGTTTTCTGCCGTTTAGATAGATGATTCATCTAAACAATATGCAACGATGAATAAGAAAATTTGTGAAATATTTTCTTATTTTCTTAGAATAGAAATAGCGTTTACTTCATTTTTTCTTTCTTCTTCTTCTTCTAACAGCTCTCACTATTACTGGTTAGGATGGCTGCAATGGCTACAAGGGTAAGATGCTTCCAAGCGGCGCGGTCTGGTGCCATCGTCGACAGTAATAGAAGCCATTCATTTTTCCATCGTCTAAGTCCATATATTGCTGGCCCATCTATACGTTTAAAACTTTTGCTGACGATATCAGTCCAAATCTTGATTGGCCCACCTCGCTTTTAACGCCTCCCATCACACGACTTAGGAAGTAATAAAATATGTGTCAACTCCTGTGGTGGACGACGGAGAACATGCCTAACCAGTGAAGGCGACGCTTTGTGATAACATTATTTGTGGTATTTGAAAGAAGGTGGATGCGACCATATGATATTTTATCCACTCAACGGATCCGTAAAATGCATCTTAGATAAGAGTGGTCAAAGGCAGATAACTTCTTAATATCCTCCACTCTCATTGGCCATGTCTCAGAACCATATAGTAAGATCGAACGGATCACGGCAATATAGATGCGGACTTTCGTTTCGATGGTGATTTCACGACTTCATAAAGGCTTCGTCAACCGGAAGAAAGCATTTCTAGCTGCCGAATCATTATGTTCATTTTTTGCCTGTCCATTTGGTATTAGAGTGGGCCCAAAATATTTAAAATCGGGTACTTCCTCAAACGGCAATGAATTTACAAAAAAGAGGCATTTTATCAGCTTCATTTTTTTTACATTGATCTTGAGTCCGATTCTTGCTGCGATTATTCTTTTTATTTTGATTAAATCACAAAAATTTCTACCATTTCATTCAATTGACAAAATAACCAGTTTATGAATTTATTATTAATAAATAATTCAATACTTTCCTCATTGATGGTTGACATATGATAAAAAATTATTGTTTTCTTTGCAGGCTATAGTGACTGAAGTTCATAATATTGATGATGCTATCTCAAGACTACATCCTTCGTTAACTTCTCTCACAGGTGCGCTTTCGTTATTTCCTCAAAACCATTTATTGACCAAAGAAATGGTCGGTAACAATTTACTTCAATTTTGGCACTTTATTATTCGTTTTTATATTTCTTTGGACAAAAAATAGAGAGTCACATTAATCTAAGAGTACCATCAATAATTTGGAAAAAAACTAGTTTCAAATCAAAATATTAGTAAAAATTTTCGGGAAAAACAAAAACCAATCGATTAAATTAACTTTTCATCAAATATTTGATCATAGCAATATAAGCAATTGACCGAGTCTACTGGTACTTCTGGGGGAAAAATAGAGACAATTTTATAGTTTTTTTTTGAAGAGAGGAGGAGAATTGCAAGACAGTAAACGATTTATTTTTGCCAAAAAAAGTATTTAATACAATTCCATATGAAATAATTAAGCTATTCATTTTGAATCAGCAGCGGCAAAAAATCAGTTCGAATCATTTTTTTTGAATTTTTATTTTTGACTCGTCCATTTCAAAAATATATAATAATTTAATAATATTTCCAAGAATAATTACAAGTTATTATCAAGTTATACTCGTTTTTCAAGGAATTTAGAACTCGTTGAATTTAAAAAATTAAGATATTCGGTTTAAAAAGTGGTCTATTAGGTTCTTCGAAATCGAGTGAGAACTTTTTTTTTCGTATTCGCTAACCGAGTAACTGCTTGATATGATACCGAAATGACTGTTGTTCATGATGGGCGATAATTCATAGAAAATAGCTAAATTCATGACTAATAGAAGGTTTTTGCTAACTGATTAAGAATTTGTTAAAATAATATTATTTAGCAAAATTATCCCTGAAATCTTTAGATTAACAACTTAAAGTAATAAAAATGAAATTGCTCATTTAAATGAGATATAATGATGAGGTATAAATAGTAATAGTTACGAAAAAGTTTCCTTAAATGCGGCTTTTTTCTCCAATTAAAAATGTGCTTGAAATTAGAAAACATGTTTTCCTTGATGCTATCGGAATTATTCGCCGTTTCTCATTTTTATTCTCGTAATTACTTTTTAATAATTTTGGCTCATTTTATTCTTCTAGAAGGATTTTTTGTTCGGAGGATTTTTAAAATTTTGGCTTCTAAAATTTTAAAATCTTAAAGTTTAGAAATTTTAAAAAGTAAATCAAAAATTTGCAAAAAATTTATTTAATCGAACTGAATGATATTGGGAGCACACATGTACCTTTATTCTAAGTGGCTCTTTGGTGACTTACACCATAGTTAGTGGAGCCAACCAAACCAGAGACCGTTAAAAGTATTAAATGGTTTATATGTTTTGCAGGTTCGACATTGATCTCAGTGATTTTGGAAAAAAATCGTTTTCTTACTGTGATAAACGTTGGTGATTCTCGAGCGGTAGCCTGTGATTCATTTGGTTCTGCAATTGCACTTTCTGCTGATCATAAACCATCTGACGTAACAGTTTTGTGCTATGGAATCTTATGTTTGAAGCGAATATATAGAAAGAATGATAAGTTTTCTAGAGAAAAAATGGAAAATAAGGTTTTATTTTGAAAAATAATAGGTGTCATCGACCGAACGGCGAATGCAAAAATTATTTTTAGCTCGGCCCACCTACCTTGTCCTTATATTCTTGGCTACTGTAGGGAGGTCTTTATCTGTTTTATTCATCTAACGTTAGCTGATTGCATCCCGCTGGTCCTTTGGTGACCGTTGCCCAGCTGTTATTTGCTCGTTTTGTCTTATTATTATGTGAACGTGTCGATTTCCTTTCCACTCATATGGTGACCTTATCGATTCCTTTTCCACTGAGCTACCATCTTACTGAATTGATAGTCAATATCTTTTATCTTAATATCATTACTGTTCTATTGGGATGAAGCCTTCGATACTGTTACCTGGCGAAAGGCGAAAGTGGTAGTTCTTAAATTGAACTGTGTTAAACTGATTAATTTTTTTGGGTTGCTGACATGGACCACTGAGTTGAGTCCGTCTTTGGATTTTTTTTTTTTGATTTGATTTTTTCATTGATATTTAGTTTTTGCATTTGCCATTCGCTAACAAAGGATTTCTGATTTTTTTTTTCGTTGATTCGAGTGTATAATCACTTTTGGAATCGTTATTTGATTATTTCTCCATTCTTCTTCTAATTTTCTAATAGCATTCATCATTTCTGGTTCTTCCTGGGGCATTTGCTGTTAGTGTGACGGTGATTCGTTCGAGCGGGTGCAAAATGCTCGTCGGTCCCCAGTAGCATGCAGATTTCACTTTTGCAGTTATTTAGCCTCGTTAAGAAAGAAAGAAAAATCATGATGGCTTGTTCTAAATCACACCAATACACATTCGTTTATAATATTTCTCATCCTCTAAAAAAAGCAGCCCTTTTATTCAATGGACGACGTAGAAACTGTTCTTTTCGTCAAATGTTGTGGATAAATGTGGATGTAATAAGATTTTAATAGGGGTTTAATTTAAACATTTTTAGTCATAAATTAAAAGATTAGTGCAATTTTGTGATGCTGGAAGACTAATCAAACGCCTTACAATTTAAGACATTAGCCTCTAAAAGTCATTTGTAATGATGTTGGAGAGATATAGTGCAATCATTATATTCGTATGTGGATTCGCAATATTTGTCATTGACCAGATAAATTTATTTATTTATAAACGAATAATCGAATGATCCTTTCTTTTAGCGCTCCTTTCTTGAACCATAAATTTCCCCAACAAAATCTCTCTTAAATTTTTTGCACTTCCTATTTTCCATTTGGAATTATGAATTATAAATTGAAAAGAAAACACAGATATAAATCGAAAAATTTGAATTGTAAATGCTTAAAAGCTTAAATGGTACAAATTTTGGTTTCATTCTGGTCTTTATGTTAAGAGGCTAACGCTTCCCATTTTAAATTAGACTGTTGGTAATTTCTGCCAAGAAGTCATATGGTGATAGAAATACAAATGAGTTGCCAGCAATACTCGGATTATTCCTATCAGAAGCAGAAGCGGAACTCAGTGCGATTCTCAGTGTAATAGTTTTAGTGCTCAACTATCTTGCCTCATGATCATTAACTTAACCAGTAGTTAGATAAGCCTCTTATATATACCACATATTTAAGCTTTAACGGCATATATTTTGAAATTAAAACCAAATCTGATCTTTGTCTATCACCTTATAAGGTATGCAAAATTTTAGAAATTTAATAATTTATTTGATTGAACAAAGTTAGAAAAGTGGATTTCCTCCATTAAGGATGGTTGGAATGATGGATTATTGCTCAAAGCCTCGAGCGTCAAAGCTTGGGCAGTGATGTATTTACCATTAATTTACTTTTATCTCCACTGAGCAGTCTTCTCGGTACAAAATTTGTCGCATAATTGTATCTGCATCAATATTAAAGTAATGATCCAAATTTCCTTTGTTAAACATTCTCGACAGATTGTAAAAAAGGCTAATCTTTCTAGCATTTTGATAGTTTAAGAACATTTCGTGGGAAATTTTGAGTTTACCTCATTTTCAAGTTGAAATTTACTAAAGAATGCCGAAATGTCTTTGTAGGTGTTTTAAAGTTCAAAATTGAACTCAAGTTTTGGCTTTCGAAAATCATCTCCTATCAGTTATGCCTGGATTTTTTTATTCTTAGATGGCCTCAATAAATAATTATGAAAAATTTGAAAAAATGATCAAAAAGAAAAATAGGCGAGCTATTTTGTTTTCGAATTTATTTAAGCATTTAAAAATGTCAGTCAATCAATATAAATATTATAACTAATATATTTAAAAATTATAATATTGTGGCTAGGATGATATTGGGGCTAGGACGACCGAATAGCACGTTACTTCTATAAAACGTCATAGGTTCGGTCGTTATTTTGAAGAAATAGAAGAATGGCTATTGCATTTACGTTTGATCGAATATTATTGGATAGCATTTCAAGTAAAATAATCTTGCCATATCTGATGCAAATTTTCTCATCAAACCATCAACTATTCGATATACTGCACAATATAAAAAAGCGGTTAGGTTAATCCCATGGTTGTACGGTCAAAGTTAGGAAATTTTGTCATCATTTGGAATCGCTTTATGATAGAACAGGTGAGTCGCCAACGCTATCTGGAACTTTAAATAGCAGACTTAATCCTGTCAAGTTCTGGAGTCTAATCATTGCTCTGAATTCGGCTGTATAATAATTCGGCTATCCAAATTTTGCAAATTTTCATTACTTACCTACCTAGCATCGCTCATCTTTCACTGGATGATGATGGAATGTACGGTGCTTGATTGATCAAAGCAACATATCTCTCAACTGACCTATCATATTATTTATTTCAATAATTAAACAAAGTCAAAGTGTAACTTTCTTTTCCTTTCCGCATATTGGTGTGAGTTGTCGAGATAACTTTTTTTATTGTTTTAAGCTGAATAATCTTATGATAGAATAATTTTAATTTTTGCATGCTCATCAAATTAATCGTTGTTTTCAGCTGTAAAAACCATTTTATTATTGTAGAAAGATTCATTACTAATAATATTTTTAGGCAAATGAGCGAAGAAGAATTGAAAGTGCTGGTGGTTTTATTGAGTTTAAAGGAGTTGAACGTGTGCAAGGCATTCTTTCAGTTACAAGGTTATTCCTTTTTTCCTTTTTTCTGGAAGAAATGCAGAGCGAATCCAGGAAAAATTTTTTCTCTCCAAACTAGACTCCAAATTAGCTATATAATTATAATTTTAAAAATTTTTCAAATCCAGCTAATAATCATATAATAATCTTTCTTTTTTTATTTTTTCTTTGTTGTTGTCAATGTTTTTGAAGTTTCAAATCTCCATTTAATAAATTAGCAAAATTTTGCCAGGATTTTCTTAGATTTTTCATTCCAAATGATGCTGACGGCTCATTTATTTAATTTCAATTGGCGCTCTGCCGACGTAATTCTTATTCTAATAGCAAGCTTTTTTTAATAATAGCACTCATTATTGGTTTGGTTAATTCAGCTAACTTTCACCATGGAATCTTTTGGAGATATAGGAAATTATCGTCTAGGATCATCTAGGCTCGACGTGAATCGGAGCAATTGTACCACCTTGCCATCTCCTCTCCAGTAAAAGAAATGATGGCTGCTGGTAGAAGAAAAAAAAGCTAGATTTTAATGAGGAAATATAAGATTATTAATCACTTTTATTATTATTTTATTGTCTAACTCGAAATTTTTTAACTTCAGCGAATTAAACTTCAAGAAAGCAATAGTGAAATGAAAAAAAAATCTCAAAAATTCTTATGTCTATAATAAATCAAATAATACGGAAAATAAAATAAAATAAAGGGGCGAATTGCTTCATTACGTATTTATTTATACTTTAAACTATATTATTTTAAAATCGCTTTTAGGCATTTCGAATTTTATTTAGATAATTCAAATAGCAAATGAAGAATCTCTCAGGAAATAAAGGAACTGCTTTTTTTCATTCTGAGGAAATAAAAAAGACATTTCGAATTTATTGAGAATTTTTCTTTTTTCCTTTTTATAAGAAGTTATTTTGCGAAAAATTTCAGAGATTTTATCATCGACGAAAAAAAGAAAAAAACTTTTCTTGCTGACCACAATCCTGATGAGAGTAAAATCCAACTAAGCTACTAAATAAGCACCCATCAGTCCGTCATCGTCTGTCGCCATTTTCTCCTATTTACTTTTCCAGATATATTTTTTTGATTCCCTTGATAAATTTCATCGTAGAATTGTTGAATTCTTGCATTTACTATTTTCATTTCCATTCCTCTTTCCTTTCGCTCTACTTTACTTCACTCTGTGGGATTAAAATTTTATTTTTCATGCAAAACTTCTATATTTATTTGAAATTTTCTTCATTGCAATCTGCTAAAGTTCGAAAAAATTTATTTTTCATTGATTTTTTTCCATTTTCAAGATTCATTTTTTCTGAAGTTTTATCATTGTCAGGGTAAAAGAGTATTAGAAGCTGTAGCAAAAAAAACTTATTACTTGCAGTCAACCTGACAAATACCACGCTGTTCCCTCTCAAAGCAGTGATGAATATGAGTACGACAAGTTTTGACAATATACGTCAAAAAATAACCTACTGATTTGCAACAGTAGTTGATCTTGAAATGATAAAAATTTAGACTTATGCGTCTGTGACTCGTAATGATATCTGTATACCATTAAAATTATGGTAATGGTAATAGTAGGAAAAATGCTAATTAAAAATAAATGTTCATAAGAAATATTATATTATATAAAAAAAATATTGAGTTTTAATTGCAAAAATCTACTGATGGCTTCAATTTTTTTAATTTTTTTCTAATTTCTTGTTCCTTTTTTGCCTTTAATCATTTTTAAACTTTTCTGGAAAATTAAAGAATAAAAAAATTTTAACCGATTTCTGGGTTATATCTTTTTTATTAATACACTTTTTCATAATTTAAGGAATGAATTTCCTTATTTTTAGGAATTATAGGAATTCTATATTGCATTGATATTGCCAAGATTGGTTAAATGCAACTTAAGCTTTTGGTACTTTAAAAATAAGCTGTGTAATTTCTATAAAATGTAGGAAAGGAAATGTTCAGAAAGTTTTTTCAAAGGTTTAAGTTCAATTTATGCAAAGAAATAGGACCAGTAAACTATCATCAAAAAAAAATTTTTTTTAACACTTCTTTTTCAGAGCGTTCGGCGATACAGATTTGAAGCGTTTATGTGTATTAACTGCCCATCCGGATATCGTACGAGTTGATTTACGGCAGATTACGCTTCGTTTCATTTTAGTAGCTTCCGATGGATTTTGGGATGTTTTAAGTAATCAAAAAGCAATTAATCTTGCTAAGAAATTCCTCGCAAAAGAACCACAAGCACATTGGCACAAGTTATTCTTTTAACATCTTCGATATTACAAATATTTTTAAATTTCCTCGATTAGGGAAACTTTAATTTTTCAAAATTCTACTAAATAAGTGAAGAAAAAAGTTATTTTTTCTAATTAATTGCAGAAATTTTTAAGTTAAGATTTGAACTGCTAGAGCCACAATTATTTGTCTTAATTTTCACCTTCGAATTACCTTCGGCCTTTTTTTGGTCACCCAGTTCGTGTCCCTTTCATCTAAAAGTACTCTTGATCTATAATTTGTCTAGCTTCTTTCGCCAGAGAGTTATTGGGGTTACAGGCGGATTTCTAGTAACATCAGCTTACAGTTTAATGGTATTAAATTCATGCGTAAATTCTGATAAAATATTCAGCGAAATAGATGATATACATATGAAATTTATCGCACTCAGTTTCCGATTTCTGGTCAGCTCAGGGAATTAAGATAATTACAGTTGATTGTTACGTTTTTTTGCAAATTTCAATTATATCTATTTATCTATTAAATAAGTAAGTAATTTAATTATCAACGGCTAGTATATATTGAAGTGCTAGACAACTGCACGAATCCTAAAAGTTAGCTTTCACTTATTCTGCCTTTCATGACCTAAGGACTTGTTATAAGTATTACAACAGTGGGAATTATATAAGTGCATATGCATATGCGTTATACAGAGTTAAAATTTATCTTTTCATTTGCTTTTTCTTGTAATCTAAGTAAATAAATAAGTAAAACGTACAAATATGAAGTATTTTGAATACGAATGAACTAGTCGATAAATTCGGAAGAATTCTTAGAACTAATTCATTAATGCTTGGTTCTTTTTTTCATGGAATTTCATGGATTCAATGATAAATAAGCAGGAATTAATTTAAAAGTCATTACTTAGCTTATAATAGAGATAGAAATAAATTACGAATGATTTAAAGAGATGAAATCCTCAGAGTTATTCAAGTCCACTTATCCCTCATTAATCAGTGGAAGAGAAAACATACAAAAATCGTTCTTATCCTGGAAATCTTTTTTCTTTCCGTTCGGTAATAATATTTTGCTCTGGATAAACATCTTTTAGGTTGGTTGGATTAACTTTTTTCCCGAAAAAGAACAGAATCACTAAAAACACTCGTCTCATTGAGATTTTTATTTATTTAAAAGGAAATTTTCTTTCTTTTTTTGTTACTTTTAAAACATTCGCCATTTCTGCTTTTGTTGCTTCCACTCAATAACGATGAAATTACTTTCTTTGAATATCATTTAAGGATAGAAATGTTGATCTATTTGGTAGGGAATTCAGGCTCTGAAATTTGCCTTTAGTTGAGGCAATCTTGGACCATCCTTTGAAGCAAGAAGCAAGCATACTTTTTTAAAATTTAATGAAAATTTAAAATAATGATTATAATCTGTATTTCTTAATAGGAGACCGAATCTTTATTTTATATATATATATATATCTAAGGTGTATAATTGTATTAATTTTTTCTCATATTTTTTTCCGTTATCAAGATGATTGCTTTTAATGATAACAAAAAAATCATTTCTTAAAGGATCTGTTTTATTAGATCGATAACCGTGATAATAAAAATCCCTAAAAAGCATTGAAAAGTAATTATAATTGCAATAATACTTTTATTTCACACATCTTAATATTCAAAAATTTATGGGTTATGAGTTATATTATGTTAAAACAATTGCTGTGATCAAGCAATGGCAAATAGTTTTTTTTGAATAATGAATCTAATTTTTCTGGATTTAATTTCTTTCTTAGCTCTTAAAGAAGTTCAAATATATATAGTTCAAATATCTTATTTTTGCATTTCCCTTTTATTTCTTTTATGATAAGAGATTATTTTTGGATGACCGATTTTGAAAAACGTTTATTCTATTTTTTACTTCTAAATGCCGAATTATTCTGATGGAATTTGTTAAAGTTATCAGAAATAAGATGTAAAAAAATTACAGTTCGATTAGCTTTCCATTAGTGGTCCTAACAGTTTATTAAATAATTTATTGGAAATCTACCAGATATTGTCTTTATGGATATCCACACATCCATGTTCATATTTTTGGACTATTTATAGTTTGGTCTATGATTTTTAAAATATTTCTGGATTTTTTTTATTTTTCTTCGATTTTTACTAAATTTTAATGCCTAATAAGAAGTGCACTTTTATTTTTTAAAGGAATTATAAATTAGAGAAATTAAAGCAAAATTAATATCTTTAGATTAAAATAAGGTTCCTGAGATACCAGGTCTTTTTGTCCGTTACATTAAAATTTTTCGTTTCAGAGTTAAATTTGACTAGAAATTGTATAAATTTTGAAAACAGTTCAAATTCAAATTGATAGTTGGAATAAAACTGGAACTTTTCGTATATGATATGAGTGGGAAGGGTCCAGAGTTCCCTAAGCTTTCTTCGAATTTCTACATTGCTCTCTATCTTTATTCTCTATATTCTCTATTAGAACATTTTTTATCAAGAAATTTCAATTTAAGAACTTTCAGAGAAAATAATTTAATACCTTAGAAGATCTAAATATATATATATTTTTAAATATTTTCAGAATAACCGAGTATTTAACGAAAACGGCATTAAGTTTGGGTACAGAAGATAATGTTTCGGTTTTGTTTCTACGCTTGTAATATTGGATTTTTTAATTGTTCTTGAAATATTTCCTGGAAAGAATTTATTTTATTCGAAGACGTCGTTGTCTAATTGGCTTTTCGACTCTATTTTGCTATTTATTTTCTTTTTCCCATATTTTTCTATTTTTCGGTTTTTTGGCTGGAATATTCCGTTTATTATTGGCTCGTCTATTTCTATTCAAACGTAAATAGTCAACATTGCTTTCAAAGCTCGATTAAATAGAGAAATATTGTCTTAATAAATAGGTCCTGCCTTCTAGCTAAAATTACACATACGAAACGAGCGATCCTCGAATTTTAAGAAAATTAGTTTTTTTTTCGCTTTTTTGTCGTAAAGATTGACAATTTATCTTACTTAATGGCCATACAATCACTTTGCGCATTTTTAACGAAGAGGCATGTTGATTTTCATTCGGAGAATTCGGAATATTTCCGATTTGTCGCAAACACATCAGATGCAATAAATGTATCACTTCTTAATCGCATTACTTATGCTTATATAGCACCCATCATTATTGTTATTGGTATCATCGGTAAGTTAATTTTTGAAACTTTTCCACTAGGAATAATTATTTATATTTATTTGCTTAAACAAAGACCAAGCAGAGCATATATCCATGCGCTTGAATTTGTAATCATGCTATAACATAAGTGATATAAGAATGCTAGCCAAAGATTAAGTTAAACGACTGCATCAAAATACCAAATAATTCCTTATCAGTATTGCGGAAATATTTCGAATTGCTATATATATATATATATATATATTTATTTATGCTAGTTGATAGGGGGGTTGTCAGGTTTTTTATTTTATTTTTGTTTATCGGAAATGGAAATTTCTATTTTTTCACTATATTGTCAAATAGGAATGCTTTTTTTAAAGTTTAAGAAGTTTGAAAAGTTTAAGTTTACTATTAGATTTATTGGGGATAAATATTTAAAGTTTCGAAAAGGTGACTTATTAGGAAGGGATGTTTGAAGTGAAGGTACATATCGAAAAAATTTTAATCTATTTATAACTAGATTCGAAGAGCTTATCAAGAATTTTCCATATTCTATTTTCAACTATCGCTACAGGAGAAGAAAAATTTCTCGATTGATTTCAAGAAGCGCTAGGCCACCCAGTTGATTTTTAAACAAGGATGAGAAAATTTTTAAAATATGTTTAAAGGAATTTGAGCTGCTTCTATTAGCATTTTATAAGCAGATAATTTTTATTTGTGAATGCTTTTGGATTTGTGAAATTTAATATATTTTAAATTATGAAATTTTCGTGAAACCCAATCGTTTTACGAGGATCTCTTATTTTTAAAAAAATCATTAGATAAAGAATCATGCATAAGAGTTCGATGCTACAATTAAATCTTATAAATAAGGAGAAAAAAGGTTGCTATTAAATTAGCTTATAAAAAACGTGCCCCAGGCTTAAGCACAGTGTTTTGCCATTTCTGGTTGGATTCATTGCACTAACCATTTATACCTCACCAGTGAGTTATTTGATGGTAGAAGTATAGTTGTCTATAGATATTATATATACTGAAGATTTGTTAGCAAGATTATCAAATTGTCAATGTTAAGAAAATTTTTTCATCCCAATTCATGATGAAAATCATTGGAATGATTTCCCATCAATCGATTTCGATTTCTTTATATTGGATCTCTTTATATAACTGATGAAAGGAAAAATAAGAGATAAATAATCTCATTTTAGAAATTTATTTTTCGAATAACGATTCCTGGTTTTGTTGAATTTTTTGATAAAAAAAAGAAAAATTCTCTTTTTCTCTCAATTCAATACAGCAAATTCAGTTATTCGAATTATTTGGTGGATTTTTCATGAACTTTTCATTTTTGAATATTGACCAGCTGAGAAGTACATTGGTTGGATATTAATATTTCCATCAAGCGAATGAGAACAATGGTTTTAAAAATATCATGTTTAAACCCAAGCGCATGTTTATTATCTTGCTTGACCCTTTTCTTATCTATTATTACAATAAATTATTCAATAATAATTTTTTGATGAAATCCAATTTCGGAAATCTCGACAAATTTTATGACTTTTTAGTGAAGTATTTGTTCTATTTAGCATTGCTTTCTATGCTTTTTGATGATTTTTAAATGAGTTTTTAAAAAAATTTTTTTAAATTAGTATCGAATAAAGAAAATTGCTTTAAAAAAGCGGTCTTGACAATTGGATTTCAAATATAAACATTGGTTTATAATTATTATTTTTTATAATTATTTGGATTTTTTGGTAAAAGAATTATTCTCGACCCAAAATCTAAACTTTTATTTCTATTTCCTTTAACCTTCCTCATTGCGTTATCACTTCTAAATTTTTCAGGAGACATTATGACAGTTGCCACTTTAACACATCCAATATTACGACGATCTAGTATAATTTATACATATTTAATATTACTCGCACTGACTGATTTGGTATATTTTATATTTTAAGGGAATTAAGGGAATATGAGAAATTAACAAGAATTCGGGTGAATCGTTTAAATAAATTGCTTTCAGTTAACTCATCTTTCGATAATACCAATGATTCTATGGTTGCTTGATTGGCGACTTTGCTCCTATCCATCAGCGTTGTATTACGCTCATATTGGATTCCCACTGGTATTAATCATTGGCTTTTTTTGTACTATAATATAATAAAGGCATAAAAGTTTTCTAAGTAATTTTAAATAAAACGAGAGACACTGGTGACTTTTCATTTGCTATTTCTTGTTTTCCGTATTAAATTAGTTTGCTATGCATTCTTGTTTATCAATCGAGCCCTGTAACAAAACTTGAGGAAAGCCCATAATTCCAGCTGGGAACCATGTGGTTGAGTGGTGTATTGCTTAGAATACCATTTCTAACATCATATTAAGCCTCTGACTCTAATAGAAATTAACCACTAATAAGTAAATTATTCATTATGAAACTGAGGAAAGAAGTATGCTGAAGGCTGTTTTAAATAATCCTCTGACCAGAAATGGCAAATAATTGTTAACTAAATGTAATTTAAGGTAAATGCGCTAATGGGTGTAAGTGTATGGATTGTGGTTTTTCTAACGATGAGTCAATATATGGCTGTATGTCATCCTTTTCGCTACTCATACCTTAGGTACTTTTTGTTATTTATTTTCTCTTATTTTCTAACAGTCAGTTTTTCAATTCTGGTCGAAGGATGAGGAAATGAATAAAATGGTAATATACAAAGGGTATAGGCTCCTGAATGTTAGTGTTCTTTAGTGTTTAAATGTTTACCTTAATTTAAATATTTATTCGTGGATTATTAGCTTTTCTTTCTCAGCTATCTAATAATAGTTCAAACTAAAATATTTCAATTTTTGTATTATTGCATAATGCCATTTTTACTTTTTTACATAATTTCGTAATTTTCGTAATTCTTAAATTCTTTTTTTTCAACCTCTAAATCAGCATAACGGATGAATTATTCTGTAGGATTTTCGCACTAAATGAACAGTTATTTTCTGCAAAATTTAATTGTTATTGAACAATAAAATACAATTTTAATACAATTTTTTTGTATTCCATTGCAAATAATTAAATTTTTCGGAAGATATTTTAAGATTAAACCAAATTTTGTTTATAAAGAGAAGTAGGAATTTTTCACCATTTCTGAAATTCCTAATTAATCTTAATCCTTAATTTATTGAAATAGCGGTGTACTTAAAAAAATTTCTGAAATTGAAAAAATTAAAATTTTTTTGTTCTTGAAGAAAATATGCTTCAGGTCACGCAAAACATGTTTTTGGTTGTCAGGATTGGCCTATATTATCAATTTTTGTATATACATTCCATGGGCAACAAAAAAGGCGGTTTTTGAGGTGTAAATTGTGCTATTATATTTGAATGCATAATGATTGAAACAAATTGCTTACTGATGTAGTGGATGTTTACAACTTAAATCATCGTTTTAAATATAATCGAATTATCTATAAAATTATTTAATACAAATTCGCCATTCCTTCTTCTAATACCTCTCACCATTACTAATTATATTGGCTACAAGAGTAAGACCTTTCCAAGCTACATGATCGGATGCCATCGTCGACAGTAATAGAAGCCATTCTTTTTTCCATCTTCTAAGTCCATATATCGCTGGTCTACCTATATGCTTAAAATCTTTCCTGACTGTATCAGTCCGCGCTTTCGATGGTTCCCTTGATTTTGATGTTAACCATCACATGGTTCAACAAGTTCGTGTCAACTCCTGTGAAAAGCTATGAAGAACGTGCTCAAACCAGCGAAGGCCACGCTCTGTGATAATATTATTAAGGTGGTATTTGAGCGAAGATGGATATAGTCATGTGCGAATTTATTCGCTCTATGGATCATAAAATGTATCTTAAACAAGGCTGATAGCTTCTCTCCATTCTCAGTGGCCATGTTTCGCAGCCATATAGTAAAGTCAAGCGAATTTCAGCCATATAGAGACGGATTTTCGTTCTCATGGTTCCATAAAGGTTTCGTCAGTTGGAAAAATACACTTCTGTCGTTATCCGGGTCGTAATTTCGTCTTTTGCATGGCCATTTGGTGATAAAGTGGACCTAAGGTATTTAAAGTCGGGCATTTCCTCGACCGCAATGAAATGATAAAAATAGGTATTTTATCAGTATTTGGTATATAAGACGAAAAGGCTTTCGTTTTATTTACATTGACCCTGAGATTCGATTCCACACAGGAGTAAACCTATAAAGTTTAATCCAATAATGGTGAGAACTCTAAGAAAAAACATTAACCCTATTCTCGATTCTCGCTGCTGATACATTGTTTAGCATTGTTTGCATTCTCCAATAGTGATTTCTGTTCCGCTGTGCTGCTGTTGCAATTCTTCGAAATATCCGATAGTCAGAATCTGATATTCCCGCTTTGATAGCGCTTTCACAGATGGACAGTTGCTTCCGATACCCAATTTGCGTATTTACTAATGGCATAACCTAGTGTGAAGATGGCTGACTTTCGGAGACATCTCTTTGCTTTGGACTAATATTCGTTTGCCATTGCAGAAAAGTCATTTGATACCATGGAGGTGCTTTAATAATTCGGTTTGAAATGCGCTCATGATCACCAAAATTTTTAGTTTGAATTGAAAGAACTTGGAGGATGTTGAGATAAAGCTCGTAACAAACATAAGTAATGCGAACAAAAAGAATAAATAAATCAAAATCTCATTGTTTTCGCAAAAAAAATTATAATAACTTTTATATTCAAGGTTTCATTTGAAGTTGCACAATGCAAATTTGTTGTTTGCGAGCACCAAATCGAATTGTGGTTCAAAGTTTATGAATGGACACGCGAAACGATTAGTCGACTTTTGCCTTTTGTTTTACTCGCTTATTTTAACTCAAAAATCTTGATAACATATCGGAATACGAAGCAAGATCGTCTTCGCTGCCTTGCTAGCAATACTCAAAAAGGATCAATAGGAGTTAAGAGTGAGAAAGTAAATTTATCATCAGTGATTATTTCTAAGGATCCAAGAAAAACATTTGCAGTTATTTATTTTAATTTTTACCGAGTGATTTACTCCCGACACTTCTGATTTCTGCTAGAGAGTCCAATCGGAGCAAAGTCTCCGGTCTTGTTTATATTTAAATAAGAAGTTTACTCGTACTAGAGGTAGAGGAAAGAAATGAAAGAACCATAAGACTTGATATGATAGCCTAGGCGATATAGATTCGGTTGAATTACCCACGTATTAAAAACCATTTGAAATCGCATTATTTCTATAAAATATAAAGTTTAATATAAAGTATAATATAAAGTTTAATATAAAGTTTTTTAATATAAAGTTTTTTGCTCTTATTCTCGAAATTTGCTTCATTTGCTATTTTTCTAAAAATTTATTTATTGGAAAATCATTATGTATAGGAAATTGAAACAGTGTTTCAGCTAATTTATTTATGGATAACGTTTCTCACACATGAAATTTTCTTAAAATTAGATTCTCTGTGTCTAAAACAATATTTAAAATGCGACTGCTATTTTTTCAATTTTTTTTATGACGTTTAGAAAAATTATTTTATTGCTTTAGAAATTCCTTTAATAAAATGAATTTTCAACTTTTAGAAATTTCTTTAATAAAATAAATATAGGGAACCTAATTAAATTAAGATTTTTATTTCAAATGACAGATTTACTTCTGCCAGAGTTGAGGAATTATAATTTAATTGCATATGGAACAATACTAACTTTATCCCTGAAAACTGTTGAGAAGTTTCTTTGTAGTTGCTTTCAGGAAGAACGGCGTTTATTTATTTTATTATTTTCAATTGTGATAATATTTTTTATATGCACAATTCCGGCTGCTCCGTTAACAATATTTGTCTCCGATTCGAGATCGAGAAATTTATCGTTTCAGGTGTTTTCTATATTTTATTTTAAACAGATCGATCGTTTGGCTTCATTATTTGGCCTCACTGAGAGGAGATGTATTGAAATTTTCTGATTACTTTCTGATAAGGGACTGATAACGGATGCTATTTAGATCCATTACTCAAGTAACCATAGAAACTTGGAAAAAAGCTTGTTTTTCGTTATAAACAAGCACTTATTCAAGTAGAATGTACAAAACACTGTGTACTTAATGCCAATATAAATAAAAGTGAATAATCTTTTTTCGAAAATTGAAATTTCTTTTTTCGCTACTTTTTAAAATTAGAAATAGGATTCAAGAACTCAGACTATAATTACCATAATTACGAAAGGCGTAATTTCAAGAACCATTTTTTCTTAATTTGGTCGTTAATTATATTTTGGTATAGATTATCCGAGCTATAATAAATGTTATGGAATTCACGAAATTCGCTTTAAATTTTTATTTCTATTGCCTTATTAATCCAGATATTCGTCGTGTATGCATTGTATTAGCTCGCTGTGAAAAAATCTCCAGGCAACCTCGAATTAAAGGTTTTTTTTATTCTTTTCTTTAGAACAATACTTAAGAAATGAAATGAATATATACTAGCGCTCACCATTTCTGATTTGGCTCGTCCCAACATTATGGCTAGAATTTCGTCAGCGATTCACTTATCGATAGATATAGGTGGAACGAGCACAGTCTGGATTTTTAAAGCATTTCGTTAGCATTAGCGACAAGAACCTTCACTCTCAACTCGCTAATCTGGGCTATTATTTTTTGTATCACCTATTTCAAGAAGAAGAATTTTTAAAGAATTTTTACCGAATTTTCAAGTAATTCACTCAGTTTGGATTCTTTTCATTTATTTATTTTTTTATTGATGACGATGTATAATAAAGATATAGCATGGTTTTCACGGTAAATGTTAAATTTTCTATAATTTTTCGCGTACTTTTTAAGGACAACCAGTGAATTTGATTTCTCAATATACTCGATCAACTCGTTTATGCGACACTTCACCATTGACATTTAGAAGTAATACTTTACAACCATCGTCCAAGAAAACTGTGGTTTTTTCGAAATCTGTATTTGGGTGAGAATTTTTGACTATTACAATTTGCATTTATTAATTCTTTTTATCCTACCAAATGCTTTTTTTGGGCGATATGCATTGTTTCAATTTTTCTTTTGTTTTTTCTTCTAATAGCTTGCAATATTACTGATTTGACTAGCTCGACTGATAGTGATAATAGTTCTCCAAGCCTTCCGATTCTTGCTAATAGTCGGTTAATAAAAAATAGGGAAGAGAAACTTTATTTTCTTTACTTTAAAAAAAAGAAAAAAAAGCTAAGCTAAAATTGAGATCTCGATATTAAACGAATTTTTTTATTTCATTCTTACTTGGATCCCAGTTATAATGTCCTTATTCAACTCCTTGATATCATGCTAGTGTAATTCTTTAGCATGTTTAGCTTACTAACCTAATATTGCAGGCTTCTTCGACTTATCAGGTGAGTTGGGCACTTTTGACTTATATTCTTCAATATTTATACCAATTCGTCAATAAAAGTTACAATGCCAATAACAAATTGAAATTTGCAAAATTGACAAAAATTTTTATACAAAACTTTTCAAACTTTACTACAAATTTTATTTTCAATGATTTGAGAGTGTCAAACCAAACGAAATCCACTTGCAATATATGCGCGAGCTCGATACTCTCCAATCTATTTTATTTTATTTTGCATTCGGCAACTCATTTTTTGTAATCTAATTGTAAAGGTTGTAAATATTTGAGGATTATTCCTCTTCTTTCGGTGCACATGTGCTTTTTACTCTAAAAATAAGCTCGTTTTTCAACAATCCAGATTATGATGTCAACTTAATTCTATGACTTCCTTGCAGAATTGGTCTTGTCCGATAAGTTAGCGGACTAACCAGAAATGGTGAGCACTATTAGAAAAAAGTTGAACAAAAATAGATTAAATTCAAATGGCAATAGAAGGTTTATTGCTTAGTTAAGATAAGTTAAAAAATTGCAAATTATCATTCAAAATGATTAGATTTTATCAAAAATATGAATCAAATAATAATATCAAGTCAAAAATCTCCTATTAAATTCCTCTTTTTCCATTTATTATCTCTTTATTATAAATCCTTTTTACTAAATTAAATTACTTTTTTCAATGATAGTTAGGTAAATAACTAGTTTTCTGTTGGATCGAGAAAGGGGAATGAGCGAGGGTATGTCATTCTTATTCAAGATTTGCGATCATAGGTAAAAACATTTTATTTGTAGGTCAAATCCCGTAATTAGCGGAATTATTGGAAAGAACGACGATAATTGGGATAAAGTACAAGTATTTAAAGATTCCGATCTTATTGCCGATATCAATGAAAATACGAGTATGTTGTGATTTAAAAAGCAATTTTGGTGAATAGATTTTTTATTCGCAAAATTTTGTTTAACTCTTGCATGTATTTATTTATTTAATCTTCGCTATTTATTTATTTTCAGTTACTGTGGTTATTTTAACCAATTAAATGTTTCATTTGCGTTAGAAATCGGTAATAATAAATGAAAAATCCTAGATTTTAGAATTTTCCATTTGAAATGATGGCTGCACAATTAATTTTTTTTGAATTTTCCATTAACTACTGACTAATTTAATTTAATCGCTAAGTATTCAATACAAAAAAATATAAAAAAGTATAATTTTTGCCAGAAAAAATAAGACATTTTAAAATTTTTTTAGCACTTAAAAGCATCAAAAAAACATTAAATGTAGAAATTTGTTTGGGAAAAAGAATTAAAATAAAATATATTTCATTGCCATTTTTCATAAATTCGGTTAAACTTTATTGTTTTAATTTTAGAATTAAATTTTAAGCTCCAAATTTAAAAGCATTTGCGTTCTTCATCGTCGAATTTGAATTGCAAATTTATAATTCCACCATCGAACCATTGCTGAATAGTTGATGTTCGAGTGACATAATCACTAGGAATCTCCAGTTTGATTTCACGTTTGCATGGCTGAATCGTGATTATTATCTTCATGAGAATTTTTATGAGAAAATTTTCAAAATTTTGAAAAATTACAAAATAAGAGAATATAAAATAGAAAAATACTGGTAATATAATTTCGTCGAATTTTTTCTTAAAAAAATTAACGAGAAGTAGAATTAAAAAAAACATTAAATCCACGATTGCAATTCGTATATATCTTAAGATACGGTTCCATGGAAAATATAGAATCGGTTGCCGCGGTTAATTCATAATTTCCATCGCCGTCAGTTCTTGTTTCTGCTAACTGATTGTTGAAACCTCAAAAATACGCTTCCTTTTTTATTTGTTAGCTGAAGAAGGTAAATTTCTATAAACAATATATTTTTTGCAGTACAAACCACTTCTTAGTTTGCTTCACTCTTGATTCTTAGTCAGAAAATTACACCAATATAGATTTGTCTATGGTACTCAGATTTTGCTTTCTAATTCCGTCAAGAATGAGAAAGTATTGACATTCTTGAATTCATGGCTAATTAAAATTTTTAGGCTTCATACAATATGCTTCGATCTCTTGATCTTGAATCAGATTTAATCATTTTCTTAAAAAAAATTACCAATCGCTTTATCGTTATATAACTTCACAGTTATTCCTTCTGCTGACGAATGGCCACAAATCAATTTACCTCTTATTCCGAACGATTGTTGCCGGAACGCCGCAGTAAATGATATAAAAAAATAAAGCCATGTCCAGAACATGCTAAAAATCGACATCTACTTTCTCATCAATTAAGTGATCTTGAGAGATTCTTACCCCTTAAGAATCTCTTATGAGCTCATTTAACGATAGATTTCATGGAATTTTATTCAAAATATTTTGGACTATTGCACGGTTATGAGATTCATTTTTAAGACTAGGAAATAAATTTTTCCAAATGACAAATGAGAATTTACGATCGCTTGCATTAAATAGCACTTGTTTAGCATAAAAACCCAAAACTCTGAATCGAAGATTCATAAAAGCTCAAATAGAGAAAACATGGCAGATAGTGCCTCAGATCATCGTTGAAAGGCAACGATTAGATTCGCCAGGTAGGAATGGACTTTTCATTAAAAATCCAAGTGATGTTGGAAATCCGTTTAGCCAATTAATCCTCCGGCAAAAATTTCCAACTGTACTAACAGCCAAAGAAAATAGAAATGGTGAACCCCAACCTTTTATTTCTTCTTATAAATGCTCATTTTATCTCTTATTTCTAAATTTTTTATCAAAAATGATAATTTTATTACAAAAAAATTCTCAGAAAGAAGTCAGAGAAATATGAAGAAAGAGCATCCGCACAGTTTTATTTAACTATTGAAAGACTGATCATTTCTGTCATTCGCCATGTCCTCGATGAAATTTCTGTCAAAATAAACTTTCTTGAATGGTATATAAATTTTTTAATAGAAAAAATATGTTCTTTTTTTGTTATTCTCGCTTTCGAAATGTTTACGAATTATATTATATTGAAAGTTCTTCGAGTTGAGAAAAATTTCTATTCTTTACATTTTCCATACGAAGAATAATAAAATCGAACAAATATTGCCCATTTATTTATTGAAAACCTTGATTCTTTCAAACTGAACCCAACGATTATCTGCCGGGTTTATTCGACCAGTGGCATCTCGCTTTGCAGTTGCAATCATCTCTCGATACGCCGAATATAACTTGAAATTTCACGCATTATGTATTTCGAATTTGGTCTTAAATATGGAAAAAACTTTGTCGAGACAAAATCCCTTTTCAACTAACCTCAAGATAGAATTGACAAAATTCGGCATTGTTCCAATGATATTCATTATATTCTCGTTCCAGGATATTCTTGATTAATTGCAACGTTTCCTTATATTTCAGTAGTTTTTCTAAAATTCATGGAAATATATTAAAAGAATTTAAAAGCTGAGTTTTACTCGGAGATTTCGGGAAAACTGATCGGTTTTCTTGAAGGTTTTTCAATGTTTTTTCCAGAAATATCGATCTTAATGAATTTAAAAGTTATGGAAATTATTTTTACTATATTTCTCATATAGGTGAGGATTTAAAATGCTTTTAAAAATTATAAATGCAGTCGTTATAACAATTATTAAGGATAAATTCTGCAGCGGTTGCGTTGAGATGAAATTCCAAAGTACGCTTGAAACTGGCTCAATCAATTTCGCTATCGCCATGCCTGAAATAATCACGATTAGCCGTTCAAAAAGCCATGAAAATAGATGCTTTAAGAAAGGAAGCTCGTAGAGACTGTAATTCGTCCATTTTTCAATTAATGACCAATTGATTTCGCATTTGATGAAAAGTCTTGAATGAAAATTCGAGTTTCCTTAATTAATTTAATAGTATGATCTATTAGTTTTTATTCTATTAGTTTTCGTTTTGACGAACAATTCGTTTATCTAACGTGTTAACATTACTACAACTTAACTGATCTTCTTTTTCTAACAATGCTCATGATTTCCGGTTTGGCTAAAGCTGGCGAGACCTATGCTTCTAGCTCGAAAAATTATTTCCCAAATATAACGACCGCTCCACAATCTCATTTTAAACTTAATAAAAAAATAATAGAAAATAATAGAAAAGAACCAAATATTTTAAAGTGTACTTTCAAATCATTCATGAGGATATCTTTGGTTATTATTTTTGGAATAATTAAGTTCGAAAAATGAAATTCAGGATCAAAATCGGATCTATCAATAAAAGCTGTCAATAATTGTTGTGGCTTTTAGACTGAATCGATCGATCATCAGTATCAGTATGGGAATGCAAAATTTTGGAAAAATCATTTGCCCAATAAATCATCAACAAGAAGATCTAGTTACCAAATATATTATTCCAATAGTTGCAATGCAACATTATATAGCTTCAGATTGACTTCGGAATTTTTAAATTTAGAATCCACAAAACTAATATGGAAACAATAAAGCTATCTTTGATTATCTTGGAGTGTGTTTACAATCAAAGTCAAGCAGTTGTGGATATCTTGCAGACAAAAAAGTTTTACAAAAATCTTTGGAAAATTAGAATATTTTCTCTGTCTCGAAGTCGTTGGGAATAAGCCAACTTTAATAATTTATTAATTTCGCAATCAAGCTTGATAAAATTTGAATAATAGTAATTAATTAATAATAATAATAATAATATTAATAGTAATTAATTAATAAGCAAATAGAAAAAAAGAAATGGCAAACAATTTACGATAAAAATGAAAAGACAACAAATGTCGTGAAATGCGATATTTTCTATTATTTCAAATTTATTATTTCAAACTGGTGACCCTGACCCACAAATGAAGCTTTATTAATTCTTTGCCTTTACATATGTTATTAATCCATTGAATGACTTTCCAAATTGCTTTGGCTTTCATCAAGGAATCCTATTGAACAGGATTTGGAGATACAGATATCCAGCTGAAACCATCTGATAATCATAAGAAGCAAATTATGAAAATAAAGTGATGGATGAACGAAAATAGTTTATAATGAATCTAGATAATTATTTTTCTCAAATTCAAATTCTCTTATATCCTTCATATGTGGCTCCAACTGATAAAAGAATGGTCATCATTGCACAGCTAAATGAAAAAAACGATAATTGCGGCATCAGAATTTGAATTATATCATTGAAACTATGGCCTTCTTTTGCATGCACCAAATACAATTAAATCTGCAATTAAATCCACTTTAAATTTTATCTTTGGCTTTTTTGCGTGCTATTATGAATATTAAAGAAAAGAAATTTATTTTTATTGATGAATTTCGTATTTTATTTTCTTCTTTTATTTCAGGATCGTATTCGTTCTCTTAGCAATGCTTAATTTTTTAATTTCTGTACCTTTACGGGATGAGATTTTATACCTGTCATTTGGAAATGGGAAGAGCGGATGGTCGGACTTCGCTTTTAAGTACAGGTTTATTCCTATGGAGAGATAGGATTTGAATCTATATTTCATTTTTCCGAATTTAGCTGCTTTAATTACAAGTTTTGAAAGGAACATAAAATGCAAAAAAATGAGAAATCAGTGGGTCTTAAGGTAATCCATTTCATTATATTTCAAAAAATTAAAAGAAAAGCAAAAACTTTCAATATTAATTGAATATTAATATAGAAAATGCCAAAGAAAATGGAATTCTAGCAGTCCAATTATCAAATTCAACTGATAGGCCAACAATATTTATGTATGCTTCGCTGGTATGAGGGAAGTTTATTAAGGTGTTCGGCTTTTTTTCACCAAAGAATCAAATGTTCATAATATCATAATCATCCGATCGAGTCAATGTTCTACTCTCAAATGCAGATGAATCAGTGATGCACCACTTGAACATCAAATCATTTTGTTTAGTTTTCGACAAAATTTTATTTGAAGAAAAGTTAACATATTAATTTGCTATGAAAAGGCTATGAAAATCAAAAAAACTGAATCGAATATACAAAAGAATTCTGTCCTTAAAGCTTCTAAAAGAATAAATTTGGCCTCGGTTGGATGGTGAAATGAAAAAAAATAATTTCGCTGCCCACGACGTCCCAGTGTTTGAAAAATTTGGAAGCACCTCGATGGCCGCCATGTTGAATAAATGGTGGCTTTCCCCAATTATCAAATCCACTTGCAACAAACAACTAAAACGACTAAAAGCTTTTGAGAAATAATCGAAATAATCTGTGATATTTAACTGTTAAAACTATTTTGAGATTTTCTAATTTCATATTTTTTTCCATATATTATGCCGAAATTTCGTATAACTAAATTAACAAACTCGTTGTTCCAGCATTTTACAATATAGTATCTCGTTCTTCCGTAATTTTCGAACTAGAATAATGGAAGAACATTGAAATCTGTTGAAGATGGAGTTATGTTCACTGGAGACTGCTTCAAGCCTACTTTATAAGATCCTTCCCATCATCAGCCTAACCGTATGATGGTATTTTTATAAGTATTTAAATGTTAAAAATATTGGTGTTGAAGGCAGCAATTTTTTCTCAAATCATTTGATATTAAAGGGCAATTTTGTTATGCATAAAATTTTCCTTTTTTCCTAAAAGAATTTGCTCTTTTAGGAAAGATTTTACGAAAATCTTGATTACATCTGTATGAACGAAATTCTCTGTAACGTGCCAAAAACAAGCATTAAAGACAAGACAAGAGGCATTAAAAACAAAAAATGCATCTTATTGCAATCCAGTTGCATTTTTCCTTTTGCTTTACTTACAATAATCTGCAAAAAAATAATAATTTTTTAATATTGCTCTATATTCTTCGCTAGAATCAGATGTGAATCAACATTACCATGAGAATTTGTAAATGGTAAATTTATTTATTCATGTCAGCCAAATCTCTCTGCCTTTTTATCAAAATATTTTTTCTTAATGGTAAATAACTGTAAAAATATTGGATATTAAAAAAATTCGGATGTTTTTTATCGGCTATTTTGAAAATTAGCATTTTTGATCAAAATCGCATCATTAGGCTGAATATATTTCTGCCAATTATTTATCAATTATGGGATAAATGTCCCATTTGAGTAAAAATCTGAGCTTCTAAAACCAATGAATTGCTGGAAGAAGTTTTCTCATCACGCTTTCGCCCAAATGAAATTGCCGATAGAAGAATGAAATGGAAATATGTTGTAGAGAGATCTGGGAAATATAGTAAATAAGGGAATCATTATTCAACTTGTTTTTGCGGATTTTTGCAAAGTAATCTTTGCGATGCGCTGTATTTATATGGTTTATAATTTCTGATGAAATTTCTGGCTCATTGGTATAACCCAGTCGTCATGTTTATCATATTTTAAGAAATTATAATAGGTCAACCCAGTAGCAAACCACTAAGCAGAATCTTCTTCGGATGGAAAGTTTGGCATAGTATCGAAGAAATTCATCTTTCTTCGACCACTGTGCTGATCTTTTCCTATCTCAGTAAATACCTTCAGTCATAAATAAATAAAAAATAAAAATAAATAATAAAAATTTGTCCAAGAAAAAAACCATTTTTTTGAACGCTGTTAGCAATAAACGGCACACTCTTAAAAGTATCTTCTGTACTAACATTAGCGGTAAATTTGGACAAGTTCTACTGGGATCAGTCTACATTTATAAAACTTAAGATTCTAGAGGATTTTCATATTTCGTGGCCTGAAAATTATTTTTATACTGCTCCTTCCTTAGAACTCAAAGCTTGCAGAGTTCATAAATAGCACGATCTGTCGTAGTTGAATACCACCAGCGATTTGACTGTTGTGTTAAGTCGAATCGAATTGAGTGGTGTTAGGTTGGGATAAGTTGTGAACCAAACGAGATAACCAAATTTTACTCCGTAAAAGACACAACCAAGATACACCAATTTTTATTCCGTAAAAACACAACAGTGATTTAACAAGGTTCATATCTCATTGATAGTGGGAGTGGTTTATATCAAAAATTCCAAGCATTGTAACTAAGATCCGATTAGCGTGTGAATTGGAAAGGCATTTCCTGTATAACAGGAAAATAAAGATATGAGCTTTAGATAGAAACAAAAAAAACATGGGAATTTGACGGGAAATAATCTAAGGAATGCAAAATGGTTCATGACAAAAAACATTTATTTGATTATTTATTACTTTATTTGTTTGGGACTTAGTGGGAATTTCGCTATATCAGAATTCGCGGCAGGCGCGGCTCGAAAAGTGTTAAGTGATTTTTGATCACCCAGTTACCAAAAGCAATAAAAATTATCCAGTGGTTCTGCATAGAATGGCTGAGTGGGTTGTTGCTCGATTGCCCGATGCTGAGGTTCGATTTCCCGCAGGAATAAACCTGCACAAAAATACGGGTGGTGCTGGCGACTCACCTGTATTTCAATCGCCAAGGAACTCCATGGCATATTGTTCAATGTGACAAGCCAGTGGAACGAGTTTAACCAGCAATGGTGAGTAAAAAGTGATCCTGCATTGGAAAAAATAAAGCAAAGAGCAAAAAAGCAGTTTTGAAGCAAGTGAAGGAAATAATTTTATTTATAATTACTGTTATTATTACTATTATTATTATTAAAAACCAATATGAAAAAAACAGAGAGATTTGGGAAAATTTTGCTAATGCATTTATTATATAAAAATAAAATTTTATTCATTTTAATGATTCAAAATTAACTAAGATAGAAGAAAATAAAATTTGATTGGTTTATGTTGATTATTAGAAAGCAAAAAGTAATTTCGCATTAATGATTGGATTTAATGACTCCACATTTAAATTAATCACAAATTTTACTTAAATAATTCCCTTACTCTCGTTTCGTAATTTATCGCATTTTATAATTGCAAAAGCATTCTAATACACTCCTTGCGAAATGCGCGATTGCTGCAAAATTTTATTAAAAATCTTTTACAAATTGATCGGAGAACAATGCATTTCTAATTCAAGGATAAATGCAGATTTACAATTTCTGTGTTTGGCGATTTCGGACGATAAGCGAAAATGTGAGCGTTTGAGGGTTCAGCCTTAGTTATTGCACTGTTTGCAATCGTAAAATAACAGTTAATTAAGTATTTGCTTACTGATTTTAATGCCCTTTCTAACAGTCCTTTCTTTAAAAGATTGTTAAATTAAATTTGCAGCAAAATTATCCTTTTAGCTTTCGCTTATCATTAATGAATTAATATCTTTTTTTTTTTATTATGGCATTTACTGTTGCAAAAATGTTGTAGTTTTTTGCAACTTCGCTAATCGACATCATCAGTCATCAGCAAATTTTTAATCCACAATATCGTATTGTTTAAGACAATTTCAATCCAAAATTTAGCATTTTTTGGCTTTAACATTGTATTGTCTTCATGCTTTATACTATTATTATTTATAATTATTGTTATTGTTATTATTAATTGTTATTTATTCTTTGTAATAATAACTAAGCTCTGTTTTATTATTTTCTTCGACAAAACATATTTTATTTTCAATCTTTTCATCTTTTTTATATATTGCTTGGATTTACTTAAAACTTTTCTCTTTTTTCATTTAAAAATTAAGTGCATATAAAAATATCGCACAAATTTAAACCACTTAAATTTTTGCAAATAGGAAAAATTAAATATTTAATGCTGACATAATCTCAAATTGGCTTAGCAAATATATATATATGTATATGCATAAATATGCATGCTAAAATTAAATATAGCGTGCATGGCATAACTAATTTAGTTATTTATAATAATGTTACTAATAATCATTTGTATAATTATATGTTTATAAATTTCGACGCATACATAGGAAAAGAAAAAAACTGAGCAAAAAATACGAAAAAGAGCCATAGTATTAATTATTATTCCAAAAACACGAGTAAACATGGATTCGTTAAAGATTGATTTATGCGATTCAGCCTAAAGCAAAGATCGGCTGATAGTCCAGAAAATTTACTTTAAATGATCAACTACTTTTCAAAGCAAAGTTTCAAAATCGATCGAAACTTTACACCACTAAAAAAATTCAGTCATTTTAGAAAATGGTGATATATAATTCAATCACGAAATTTCTAAAAACTGAGCACACTTTAATGTTTCACAAAAAAAGGTAATCCTTAACTGATTTTAAGATGATCCTTAAGATGGAACTGGAAAAGAATTCAGCGATTAACTCGAGAAAAAAGCATATTCCACGACAATTCTGATAATCGCTCTCTTCGCCTTACCTCTCTTTCCTCTATTTTATTCTAATATAAATAACATTTCCTTAAAGGTGATCGTAAAAATAATTAGATACAATATCGAGTTGTAAACAAATTTGTATGCACCATTATCCTTTTTACATTCTGCGGTTTTAAAAGGTCTGAGCTGAATTCGTCGTCCATTTAATGCTTTAACTGGCCGAAAGTTGGATTGAATATTACGTTTTAGCGATTTTAAACTGCGTATATCATCCATCTGAAAAATGGCAGAATTTCCTCCTTCACATATCCGCTCTTCGGGTTAGTTACTCCTCTCGCCTTATAGGTAAGATTCTTCACCACAGACCTCTTGGAAAGAGAAGGCCAAGTGATCGCCCTTTTTCAGTTTTCTCTCATTGGCATATTTAACTCTTTTCAATGAAAACCCATTAAAAAACCCATTAGAGAATTTTTGCGCTTACTTATCATAGAAGGCGAGTTGAAAAAATATGAGGAAAATTGGCAGTGCTGAGAAAGGATTTAATGCGATTTTTCGTAAATTCGAAAAGAATATAGCTCGGATTGTCATAATTATTAGAGCGATTTTGAAGAGGAATTTGAAAACGATATTAATGAATGATAGATACCAATGGAAAATTTTCTAAAAATTCTACTCGTTGCATGGACCATTTGATTTTAGAAAGAATTTCAGACCTGTGAAGCACTTATTGTTATAGGGTCAGCCATAATAGTCCAAATAACGGCTTCAGAGCAAGGTGGTGTAGTAAGCGAGCCATCATATCGATAAAAAGTTTCTAGATCACGAGGCAAAAAATGTATCAATCGAAAGTTTGGTACTTCTAGTTCCGATTCTAAACAATACCTATGGAACAACGAAACGAACAAAAAATTATTTTATTTATTTAATTAAATTGGTAAGTTGTTCGACTGAATGGTTCAAGAAGCTGTATATTGACATTTAAAATTGTCGAAAATTAAAGAGTGCGTTTAAATTTGTGACTTAACAAAGTAGCAGAAAAATGCTGATTATTGCTTTTTTTCTTATTTTTATTATGGTCACTTTTTGGGACTAAGTAAATTATCATTAAAATGCTCGGATAGGAATCTACGAATTAAAAAAATTTCCATGACTCCCTGACAAAATTGTTTCATCCTATTAAGAGAGGAATGAAATGGTGAATGGAGTTATATTTCTGATATAAGCCACTCACTCATTGTTTGATTTAATTCGGCTTTAAATGTTTTATATTGATGTTATATTTTATGCAATGCATAAAGCTACTGTCTGTCTTGCTTTATTCTTCTAAATAAATAAATAAATTTTTTATAATTTTTTCTTTTTATTTTACATATCATTACATTTTTTATTTTAGAACATTCACCATTACTGGCTACAATCGCTCCGCAGGCTTGTCGGACAAATATGCCAGGGAGTCAGTTAACATTAGAAGTACGGGTGGGTCGCCAACAGATATTATTAAATAGCATAAAATAATATTTTTTATATTACTAATATAAAAATTAACCTGGTTCAGTTATATTTCTGATATAAGCCTCCAAAGGCTGGAAATTGTTCTCGTCTATCCCAAGTTTAACGAAAATTGCTACTACAGCAATAGAGTCATTCTCCAGAAACGGTTCACTCAAGTTTTTGCCCCCTTTGATATGAACGAAATGCATCTGAGATTGTCCCATTTTACAAATAATATTAATAAATATTTATAATAAAAGCATAAAACATTAAACATTAAAAATACTTATTTTTCAGAATCATTTCGGGAAACATTTCGAATGAAATCGAAATTAAAATTTGCTTCAAATTCGAATCAAATATCAAGTTCTTTCTCTTCAAAATTTCTAGTTGATTTTGTCGAGAACTACTCTTATAAATCTCTAAAATAGTATAACAATACCTCAGCAGGATAATGAAGAGATGCAATGGTATGTTCACTACCAGTATAATTGGTTTGTCCCCAGTGTAGATGAAACTGATGAAGAAAATATTTACCGTTTAAATCGCCGCCATAAATATAGGGCTGATTTTGATTCCATTGTTCAAATCCTTTCCCAATTACTAAAAATATAATTTTATCGAAGATAAAGTCAAGACGTTTACTGTGGCTTTTTATTGCTTATGTCGCTTACTGTGGTTTTTTATTGTTCAAAGCCTCATTAATTTTATGCTATTTTCTTAATATAAAAGCTGGCTTCAATAGTTTCGTCTTATCAGTAATTGATCCTAATATCACTTTTTTTTTTTTAAGAGCGCTCACCATTTCTGGTTAGACTAGTTCTGCTGCCTTATCGCATCCGACAAAGCCTTGTCACTTGGCTATAAAAATAAAACGTTGGGTGGACTAAATTTTAATGAAAGACAGATTAACTCCTCCAAACGAGACCAATAATTCTATCACAGTAAATTATTGTTAGCCACTCCTTAGCAAACACTTGATCGCCAATTTTTCAGCTCAAAGGGATTTATTGTTCATCTACATCACCTATTGCTTATGAAATGATGAACAAACATGTTAATCCATTATTTTCCACATGGAGTTCTCCTGCATGAGCGTAATGCACAAAATGGATTCGTGGAAGATTTTCTACAACAATTGCAGATGATGATATATCAATTGGCGATTGTCGCGCACCAGTGTTACATACACCTGGCCATTTGTGAGGGCCATCGTCTTCTTCGTAACCGAAATTTATGTCATATGATGCTGTAAACAGTTGAACATAAAAGCCTTTATTAATAGCCAAGTATATGGTAATTGCTTCGAAGCAAAAAAATTTAAAGGAAAAGTTACCGAAAACGCTCATCAAAAAGTGAAATAGGAAAAAATTCATCGTATTCAACGGACGCATCTCGAGGAGATTATTAATAACTGCAGGCTCTCTGCTTAGTTCCAAAAACGCATCGAATGGAAGTTCAAAAATTCGGTGTACGATTCAAAATGATAAAAGCGAATTTTTCGAGAAAAAGTCTTAAAATGATGGGATTAATGGACTTTAAAATGCCAATAAAGCATAACTCGATGAACAAGAAATTCTAGTGTGAGACACGACTATGCTCTGTCGTATAAAAGGTTAGAGGTTATAGCCAAAGATTATGAGCTATTGGACTCACTATTGGTAGAAGGCTGATAGTTATTCGAATGATTGCTTCACATTGACGAAAGCCATTTTGGCAATATTATCGCAAATGCTGAACTAGTTCGACATTTTTAGTTAATGAATAAAACACTAATAATTCCGATATTTATCTTCACATCAGTTGATTTGTTGAATTTTCATATAACTTTTAATTTAAATCAATCTTCGCTGATGCACGTCGCTGTATAGGCTTTTAAGTTATATAAGGATGTAGTTTTTTAAATAAATTTAGAATAATTTTACAAAATTTGATTAATGTTCTAAACATTCGTCAGCATTTCATTTATATTTGCTAAAAAAAGGCCTCAAAACGAAAAAACCTATTACCCTATCAATCCAATATCATTACCAGCTGTCGAATTTTATCATCCACAACTATTTAATTAACCAAATCATCACAACTGTAGTTGAAGATAATTTCATCAAATCATCAGAATGATAGAACGGTCGTTTAAATTCGATTCTTGCCTCTTGACGAAAAAAAGCCTACTATTAAAAATCCAGATGCCAGTCAGGGACACCTGGAAGGACGCACCTATATTTTTATCCACGGTTAACTTCCTCTGGCGAAAACATCTTATCTAATAGTTTGCAATAACAAAGGCAACCAGCCCAATCATAAAGGGTGAGAATTATCAGAAGAGCAATAATAAACATTTGGCACGAATGGGTCAACCATAAAAAACCTTTTTTAACAAGTACGATATAACTTAGAATTATTTTTCACATTTAGAAATATCATAGAGAGTTGTCTATATAGAATCAAAAATGAATGATTTTTTCAGAAATATTTGTTGGTCTCGCTTCGTCATCAAGACAAAAGATAGGTTTGTATCAATTTTAGCAAAAAAATTAAAAATCATATCGAAAAATTTGTTTCCTTCATAAATTTATTTTCTCGTACCATATTTATCTTACAAAAATTTATTTTTTCCTTATTCAAAAAACGAACATTCTGGCAGTGGGATTTATTCTTAAATCGGGGCCAGAACTAACGAGCTACAATAGCAAACTACGATAACATTTTTATTTTCCCCACTTTTCGCTTAAATTCATTATAAACCATTATTGTAACTTGTCCTAAACTTACCATGATCAGGGCGACTTTAACGCAAAAAATTTTTACCCGATGCATTGCAAATAGACGATAGTAGCAAATCTCGCTCATATTCATCATAAACTGAATTTAAACAAGTAAATAATAGCAAAAATCATTGGTTTAATTTTTTGATGCACCAAAATTCCAATATCTTAAAAAAATTTTCAAAGGATTTCTTAAACCAATAAATTTTTTGCATTTGAAAAATCGGATGACTTATTTACTTTTAAAAACAAATTGCAAAGCAAAACTCTTGGATCGTTAACAGATTAAATTTAAGATTTCTAAATAATTTAATACTAAATCTAATTAAATCTAAGAATGGATTATATTAAAAAATGCAAACTTATTTTGGATTAGACTGCAAAGTGGAAGATTGCATTATCTGCAAGCAAAACCCATCTTCGATCCAAATTCGAACTTTTCTTGAATTGTGTTTGATTTGCAAGATCCAAAATTCTCTCAAAACGCGAAGATCCAAAAGACACCGCAAAGCGCAACTTGAAGCCTTGAATCACGAGGTTTAAAATTATCTTGGACTATACTGCAAGAAGCAACCTTATTTCCTCCCAATTCACAATTCGCCCTGTTTGACTTGGAAATTGTCTTTTGTCTTGGATGCGGAGTATCCTGTGTTCTTAGTTGCATATAATAAGACATGCCATGATTTTAAAAATCAACTTTTTATTTATCACCTTGATCATCAATAACTAAATACGATGCATGCCGGCAATACGCTAGACCGAAGAAATGAATCACCAATTTGGAATATGAAATGTTAATTTTCGTTAAATTTTAAAAATTTAAATCATTTTTTGAAGGAAAAACATATGAAATAGAAAAACTCAGAAACTCAGAAAAACGGAAAAATTTCAAAAATAAACCCCTCTAAATGACTTCCTGGCAAAAATTTATTAACAGCGAGTGGAACGAGTCAGAAATTATTAACCACTTATTTTTATTGCATTTATTAATAAATCTCTTGAAATTGAGATTTAAAATTAATTGCAAAAAATAACAAAAACTGGAATGGAAAAAAACCCCGATGATTTACGAAACAAAATATAAATGAAGGTCAATTTTCCGAAGTCGACAGTAGAAGTCAAATTTTTCAAAAAAAAATGAATGCTCATAAAGCTCATCAACAAATCAGTACATCAAGCGGTGACCGAGGAAATTTCTCTCGAGATATTTCAAGTAGGTCATATAAAATAAAATTGGGAAAAAACTAGTCATGACATATATGCCAGTCACCCCGTCATCTGCTTTTTTAACCGTTGTTGTTTATGCTATCTCCACTGATTACTACTAGGTTACGCCATCATCTTATGAACCGAGTCAATTATACAACGAAAGATAAAAACCATCTTGCTAACATCATCCATATGGATCTCAATAACAGCAGGACGATGGAAACTTTACCAAGAACTTTATTAGAAGCTTCTGTATCAACTACATCAGACTTTCTTCGATGTTAATGCCTTTTTGAATGATAAACTCCTTATTCCAATAAATTTTGAAGCTACTTCGTACAACAAAAATTTTTAAAATATTCAGTTCGAAGTTCATTTTAATCAACTGTCAGTAAGATTCACTTCACCAGATAGTCACTTGGAGTGGGTCAACTAATATATATTTCAAATGTATACTGCTAAAAAATTAAATTTAAACTAAAATATTGGAATAAATTTCACAAATTAAATCCATAAATTTATAAAACCATAAATTTTAGATAAATGTACGTATTTTTGGAAATTTTATTAAACTCTTATTTTTAAAATCTGTTTTGTTAAATTATTACTTCTATAAAATTCTATAAAATTTCACCGAATTCGATATATCCGACTTCTTTTCCCTTTCTTCATCAAACAACTCGCACTATTACTAGTTAGGCTGGCTATAAGGCTGAGGCTCTCCAAAGCGTCCGATCTGATGCCATACCTGAGATTAAAGAAGTCACTCCTTTTTCCGCAGCTTAAGTCCATATAACTCTGGACTGTTCATATATCCAAAATTTTCTATGGTTCTAAAGAAATCTCTAATTCGATTTCTTTTATGCAAATATCATCTCGCTTTCCAATGAACATTTATTTCATTTTATTGATAAATTGATAAACGAAAAATGTACAAAAAAGAAAAACTTGTTTCTAAGAATGATATCTTAATTACCAAAAAAAATTAGGTAAATAAATAAAGTTCTTGAAATTACTTCTGAAAAAAATTTTACCCAATTACTATTTATTCTGATCCACCATTATTTTGCTAAGAGCACTCATTGCTGGTTCGTTCTGGAAACTCATTCCGCTGGACCAGACAAATTTTGCCCTACTTGGCAATAGAAATGGAAATGGGTCGCCAGCATCACCCAGATTTTTAAAAGATAAGTTTACTCCTGCCGGGAAACTCACCGCAAATTGAGCAATGAACCATACTACCCCCTATGTTTTCGCCATTCGACGACATAATAATAGCCATAATAGATCGGCCAGATTCGAACGCAAATTATTCGTGATCCTTGGTGGCAATCGTCTCTACCGATGCACCATCTCTTGCAACTAAGCCATCGGGTAATTCATTAGAACAGATTTCCAATTTTTAAAAAATCCTAAGGCATTGAAATTGGTTCCATTTCCTCTCTCTGACCCTCACTAAAATTAAATTAATTCATATGGAACCTATTCGCTCGGCTGAACTTCCAATGTAACTGAAAATACCAATTTTTGGTAAGTTTTATACAAACAGCAAGGAAATAATCATTAAATATCGATTGTATCATCGATTGCATCGATCATTTGAAGATATCTTGCAAAGTCCATATTTTCTTGTCATTCACGAAAAGTAAAAGTAAGGGGATGTTGAGGACTGACCGCGTGGTTCTTCGGCGGGGTTTTCATCGTATATCCGGTGGGTGCGCTAAAATAGGAAATGCAGCCAAGTAGAAAATCTAAATTTATGATTATATCCCAACTGAATGCAATCAAAATTTAGAATTTCTTTGGGAGCTTATTTCAGAAATTAAAACAAGAAACTAAGCAAAGGATGAGTGCGAGAAATGCCGAAAAATATGGATGAAGAAAAAAACTGGGAATAGAAACGCACAAGGATGGACTAAGAAGCGAGAAGCATCTGAGCTGCAAGCAAGAATTTTTGTTCGCTAAGATAGATTGAAACGTCAGCTGATGCTTTTGCCAAAAACTATATTTCGTGCATTTTTCCCACAAAATTCAAATTAGCCAGAAAAAAAGTGCCGAAGCCTACATAGAATTAATACAATTAATAAAAATTGCTAAAAAATCATAAAAATTATTTAATAAAAAGTGAGAATTTAGGAAACAAAAAAAATGAACGCAGAATATTTGCATATGAAATAAGAGAAAAAATTAAGAATGAGAAAATGGAGAAATGGAGTTTTTTGCTTGGTGGAGCTTTAACAAAGTGTCGTGGACGAGGATGGAAAATGTGGACAAACTTTGGCAAAGCAGTGAGGATTTCAGGCTTCAAGCAAGTAGAACTGACTACTTCGAACTCGTCAGAAATGCGGCGAATGCATTATTTATGGAAAAAATGATACGCTAACGGAATTGAGTTGAATGGCAGTTGATAACCGAATTCACGAGATCACGAAAAATTATCGCAATGGCTTTATTTCATTTGGTTAAATCCCAATGGAGTTCAGCGAAGATTGGCAATTATTTATCGGAAATTTTAATTCGTTCGCTCGAAATTACACGCATTTCAACGATGCTTTTTAAGAAATTGAAACGAAAATTTCAATTTTTCCGATGAATTTTATTTCATCTTTTAAAAAAATAAAAGTTAATAATGGATTTCTCGAGGAAAACCATTCGAATAAATGGAAATATTGGCTTTTCCGCATAAATTTTAAGTCGAAACAAGGTTAAAAATAATGAAATCAACGAAATGTATGCGAGGAAAATCGCTTAAGTCCTGTAGATTTCCTCTTTAAACCTATTCTTCGGCTGCATCGCATTCCTCTTTTTTTTCTGTAGCATTCGCTACTTCTGATTTGGCTTCGACTCGCTCCACAGCTACTTGTACAAAATGTTTTCGTCAGAGAAGCATTTGGGAAATAGGAGTTCCCCTGACTTCCCAAAATTCGCACGTTTCAATGACGGGGTTTGCTCACGTCAAAAGGCAGAGTCTGCGATGCTTCAGTTGATAATTCGCACCACTCGGCTCTGCTGCCTTCTTTTAATTTGAATTTGAATCTTAAATAATTTTGCCATCAGAATTGAATCTCATAATTCTTATTTAAGTAATAAAGGTTAGCTGCAGAAAAGGTCCCTTAAGTCAATCGCAGTCTTTTTATTTTTATTTATTATCGCAAATATTATCTGAACGTTAACGACTTTGAAAAAAATGATTCTTATTTGATGAAGGTTGAGATTCATTTAGAAATCCATGTGACACACGCGAAGTCATTGTCCAAAATAAATTGATGGCGTTTCAGGAATTAAGAAAACATCGATGTAATGAAAATATGTGTAGAATGTTAAATGGGATGCTCAGTAGGCTGTTGCACTCATTTCGGAACACCGATGCTGGGTTTTACTACTGGCAAGAGCACATGTCTTAAAAGCGCTGCTGGCTATTCACCTGCACTTCCATCTTTTGCGAGATTTGTATAGTTCGATAAACCAGTTTAGGAAGCCGACCAGGAGTGGTGAAATGGTAAAAATCGAATAGAAAATTCCCACACCATTTTTGGCTAATTCAACTGAACACCACGACCTTTTCGCCAGAGAATCACTTGAGGACAAAATGACAGATGGCAGTACTATATCCATATTTCATTTTTATCATATGTTTACTCCCATCATAACTCGAGCTCTTTTATCAAAATCCTTAGCCCGAGCAGCACAACCCAATTCCACTCTCATCTTTCGCTTTCTTTCCACGTCCACAAATTAAAGGTCATTTGATAAAAATTCCAATGGATTTTTTCAAATACTTTATTTTGGAAAAATGGTGAAATGATTAGTGCCTTAAAAATTTTCGGCACAGAACCGCTAATTCGACTCAAAGCAATTGAATCTTTATAAGTTTTCGATTTTAAATGTTTTGCGATATTTTTTGCTATCATATTTCTCACAAGAAAATCATTTCAAAAAATTTACTAAGCCAATTAAAAAGGAATTTATAGTATTGAAGAAATTTAAATTCGAAAAAAATTTATCAACCGGCATCATTTGCCCGATTTGCTACTATCCTATATAATAGATAAAATTGCGATTAAGTACAATTATGTTGTAAATATAATTTTCAGTGCTGACATCGAAAAATGTAATATTTATATATTTCGACAATGATTGTCAAATAGACTAAATTAATCTTTTAAGCTTCACGCAACTTTTATGGGATTCATGATAAATATTTTGTATTGCATGATGTCGATTAAAAAGAAATTTATTTCGAAATTTATGAACCAATAGTGATAGACACTAATGC
This sequence comes from Dracunculus medinensis, assembly GCA_900625125.1. Classification (NCBI taxonomy): domain Eukaryota; kingdom Metazoa; phylum Nematoda; class Chromadorea; order Rhabditida; family Dracunculidae; genus Dracunculus; species Dracunculus medinensis. The sequence continues at coordinate 219,295 of UYYG01000028.1, read as the reverse complement.
AAATCAAAATTTTGAAGATTTTGAAGATTTCAAACCTAAAAAATTAAAGAAACAAAGAAACAAAGAAACTTAAAAAAGCTGAAAAAAACAATGAAATAAATTAATTATAAGCATCGACAAAGCTTTAAAACTTATCCAATCAAAATTAATCCAAATTAATTAGATACACCATTCCATCAAACAAAAAAAAAGCTTTCAAAACCCTTAATACCAAAAGTGATTCCCACAAAGCCACAAATTTCTTCCTCTTCTTACTCTGACGGTACTTCCTATTCCTGGTTTGATCATTCATTTTCATGCAACCAACAGAATGAGAATCTTTCACTAGGGATAAGGATAATACAGATGGGCCACAGCAGCATTACGATTTCACTTTTAATAACAGGCTCACTCCTGTTAACACGATTCGAGCCTTCTTGACTTCAAATAAACCACTCGACTATCCTTACCTAAACCCACGTCCAACTGCGTTTCCTACTGTGATTTTTTCTAAGTGATTTCAGTGATTACAACTCTGTTTAAATGGAAAACAGAGGAAAAAACTGACAATGATAATTTCATTTTATTGAACAACGATTGATAATAAAATCCAAAAAGAATAAGAAAATTCTACGAACCAACATAAAAAAATCTCTTATCCGATTTTATATTTCAAGGATTGTCACCAATAACTCGAACTCGCGTTGTACAAGTTTTTTCCCTTTTTCCATTCACAACGACAATATGCTTGGAAAAGTTGGATAAATTTAGTTGGATTACAATAACAATAATTCATAAAAATGAGGAGAATATTCCTAAACCCGTGAAATGAAAAAGTGAAAACAAAAATTGTACCACATAAATATTCGGTAACTGAAATCGAAATATCCCAACCATAAAAATATTCCATATTTAGTCGATTTCATATTCAACCACTTCGTCTTCCCAACCATTCAGCTAGAATAATCATCAAATTAATATAGAAAATATATAAATTAATAAAAAAATAGATTTAAATAGATTTAGATAAAAAATTAGATGCTCATTTCATTTGCCCATTTGAGAAACAAATGGTTGATAAGACCTTTGCTTTAAAAGAAAAAATACATTGCAAAATAATTCTATTTAACCAACACTGCTTGCATTATTATCATGCACAGTTTGGGAGGGAATGAAAAGTTTCGAAAACATCGACCATTTCGCTTCTTCATTCTTTTTCTGCTGACTTTCCTGTTCAACTGGAACTGATGGCCGCTTTTTTAAAACTGGCACCATATCTACGAAATAGTCAGGTTCTGCTTCTTCACTATTCTTCAAAATTTGCTTATCGATTTCAGGTATTCCATAAGTAACTGCTAAAAAACCCACCTTATGGCCCAACAAAATTATAATTTTATAGCTTATAATTTTAAACGATATTTCAATTTCTTTCTCATTCCCAACTGTAGCCACAAATTAATTTCATTTTTAACGAAAATTGAAGTCCATTTTTTATGATTTTAATAATATTAAAAATATAAAACATTTAATAATTCCTAAGTTCTAAAAAGCAAGATTCAAATCGAAAAACATTATTTAAAAATTATATGTCAGTAAATGGAAAACATTACGAAATGTTTTATTCCTCTTGTTTGATTCTTTTTGCTGTAGAGGGGTTTGAACGGAAGTACTGGCTGCAATGCTGTGTGTTTCTAAATTTAATTTTGATTCAGCTAGATCCAATTTATCTTCCCAATCTAATGACCATTCTTCATCAAGTGAATTTTTCGTTGGATGAACATTCTGAAAAACTTTTATTCTTTGCAAATTTCAAAGGAAGAAATTTATTGCCTTTTTCAAAACGCGGAAAAAAAATTAATTATTTATATTATTATTTATGTTATTTAAATATTAATTATTTATATTTATAGATATTTTAATATTTAAAACTGTATTAACCATGAACGATGGTTCGTTAGAATTAACAGTTGGTGTCAGCAATTGTAACTTTATATTTGGTTCGTCAACAAGATCATCAGTCAACAACTGGGACAGAGGTGAAATAGGTGAGGCTAGAATGTTTTTCGAAATTTTCTTTGGCATTGATAGAACTTGATCTATTTTCGGCAAATGGAGATCAATATTTTTGGGAATTCCATCGGCAAAAACTTTCGAATGAACCAAACCAGTAACTTGTGGACCTCCAATAAGTGGAACGAGACAAGTTAGTGCATGCATTGAGGCTCTAACGATTCGATCATCAGCGTCTTGCATTCCCAACTTTAATTCTTTTAAAACAATACCATTCAACTGAACTGAATTGAAGTGGTACATATATATGTGAAAATGTGCAAGAAGTGCAAGACGAATGGAAGTTTCATGTACATGAAACATTTTTAATATTTCAGGGATAACTGTGACTTTATAAAAATGTTCCGGTAACAGTCCTTTCAGTTCCAAATCATTATCACTGCAAGGTTCCAAGATGAATGGCAGTAAGCCTTTATGTGCGCCATCCTCAAGGATTACATAACGTGAAAGTATAAGTGGAACTAATCGTTTACCAATGACTTCATATGGCACCTTCCGAAGTTCATTGCAAATTGTCCTTAAAAAAGAAATTACAGATGAAATTAGATGATCATATTTATTTCTAGTGATAATATGGAAGTGGTAATTTTTTTAAAAATCCACTGGAAAATCGAAGAAATTCAATTATATTGATTTTTTAAAGAAATAGGATTCTAGAAGATTTTCACATCTTTAGGAATTTTTCTACAGAGATTAACTGTATTTTAAAAATGTATGGAAAAATGAATGAATGTATGAAAATGCATGAAAATTTTGACGAAATTTTGACCAAAATCTTAACCAAGAGTAAAGTAAAGTCCAGAAAGAAATTTAAAATTTTTTTAAATTCTAAATTTAAAAATTTAAACATTTAATTCAAAAATAATATACTAATACATGAAAAAGTCCATGTGGAATTCTCCGGATAACTCTCGATTGATTATACCTTAGACAATCTGTTGGAAAAGTTCTATATTATATGGTCATTCCTACTGGTGGGTTGAAACTGATAATCATTGGGGACCAGACCATCATATGGTTCGAGTCAAGATTCGCATAAAACTGACAACTCGTAACAATGTCTTTCCAAGATCTTTCAACTATCTCAAATTAAAACATTTAGGCGCAGTAAGCGAATTATTAAAGCTCGGTGAACACTTCAATAAAATGAACATCTCTAATATGGAAGGTGAATACTAGTCTTAAAGGCATGTCTCGAAAATCAGCCACTTCCAAACTGGGATATGTAAATAAAAATGCATTAGTTGGGAATCAAAAGAAACTGTCCAACTGTTCGAAAAGGTCATAAAGCAACTATAATTCAGGGAACGATTATTGAAACGATACGGAATAGTGATGGTGAATCTGTTAAATCTATTAAAGATCATTCATTTCATAAATCATTTCATATCATTTCATAAAGTGGAAAGAATTATTCCTTGAGACCTCCTCGAATTTAACCACAGTGCGCCATCTGTTGTTCATGAGTTGAATCGCTCGCCCAGTGATAAATTTGCAACTGTGAATCATCAGCAGAACATGAAATAATCTCATCCAGAAGTTCAAGGCAAATAAAATGATGTCTATCGTCCTTCAAATTATACTTTCAAGAAATGTACTTATCAGATAACTGGAAGCAATTCAGCTCCCAATTCTCATGGCAGAGTAAACTGTAACAATTATTAAGTAATTAGTCTACTACACTTCCGGAAAAATTTTTACTTTTTCCTAATGAACAGACTTATGACAGCACATTAAATAAAAACACCGTAACAAAGCTAAATTCAAACTGGGACGTGGTTGTGTTAATAAGGTGTTAAGAAGGGCGTTGGAACATCGTTTCAAAAATATCGGCAACCCACCATCATTTGTTTTATAAATTTTGCAACCACCTTTTTCGATTCATTTGAAAGAACAATGCTAAAGAATATTTTACCAACATTTATGTACATCGGCATAGATATTGACAAACTGACAGAGAGAAATATTGTCCGTCAAGGCTGCGCCTTTTTCCCTACAATAAATTGAGTGGACAATGGATTTCATTTGTCAGTTTTTAGAAAGTATCAGTCCAAAGCATAATATCACGAAACCTGAATAGAGGCAGTCTTTTCTGGTAAAAGTTATGATGAAATGTGGATAACGCTGAAAGCGTCGACAACTGCAATGAGAAACGGACATCACTTCACTGTAAATAAAACGAAAGACTTTTTGTCTTATATATAATAAGTTGATAAAATATCTATCTTTTTTATCAATCCACTTTCGGCTGAAGAAATGCCAGATTTTAAATATCTTGGATCCACTCTAACCCCATGGCCAAGCGAAAGAAATTACAATCCGGAAAATGCGTTGTTGCAGTTGACGAACCTTTATGAAATCGTCGTGAAATTACCATAAAAATGAAAGCCCATGTCATAACTGCATTCGCTTTATCTTTCTATATGGCTGCGAGACATAGCTATGGAGTATTTTCTTTTTTAAGAGTTCTCACCATTACTGGTTAAACTCGCTCCACTGGCTTGTTGCATTGGGCAATAATGCCAGGAATAATCCCTTGTCGATAGAAATACAGGTGACAGCATCACCTGGATTTTTGTGGTTTTGGCCGCTCATATTTTATGGCCAAGAGGACAAAATCTCACACAACCTTGTTAATCCCTGCGAAGGATGGCGTCAAAAGCAAAGTGGGCCAACCAAGATCTGGACTGAGGTCAGAAAAGATTTTGAACATCTAGGTGGACCAAAATATGGACTTAGACGATGGAAAAGGAATGGCTTATATTACTGTAGGTGATAGGGTTGCAACGAATAGCTTGGATACACCTTACTTGTACCTAACGAAGATAGCTTAAACAGCAATAGTGACAGTTAGTGAAAGAAGAAAACAAAAAAAAACAAACTGGAAAAATGCATCCTTCTGCTTGGATGACTTTAGATGTATTGTTTGCAGAAAATCGACCATGATAGAAAGTGTATTCATAAATGCTGTTGAATGAGAATGAAATAAACTTCCCAGTTCACCACGACGAATACTATCGTTCGAGGTCAATCGAGAAGCTACATCCTCCAGGGAAATAAGTGTTTCTTCTGATAAGATATAATTATAAATAAAAAATTATAGATATCACGAGAGAACAATATTACAACAAAATAATTTAGGTACCTAAAAAATAAATAAAAGCAAACCAATTAAATGCCCTTTTAAAAATGGCAGAACAAAGATAATTAACTTCCCGTAGGCGAAAGCATCACGCGCAGTCGGTGGAATATCAGCAGTAAGCATTAACTAAAATTTTCAAATACATCAATTACAATATTCAAAGTCAAATGTTTTCGATTATTGGAAAGAAATGGTTTAAACGTATAAATTTTTTTACAATGGTAAATGCAAAATTTGTGAATTCGACGCGATAATAATAATAATTCAAGCATTTACTACATATATATTACTAATACATTAAAAATCACTTGATCTTCAGGTGGAGCGAAGTCAGCAAATTTTACAGAACGCACAAAATCGCTTTGCACCCAATATCTATTACTACCGGTTTTCTGAGCACATTCAAAACCGCCTAATTTCCAACGACCATCCAGTGTTGTAAAAATAGAAGAAGGACAAATATTATTGTGACAAATTTTGGCCTAAAATATTTTTTAATTTAGATATATAGATTTTTTAATTTAGATAATTTAATTTAGATATTAGAAATTAAAATTTCTCCTCCAAGGAAAATTATGCGAAATTATACAATGATTTGAATATCGCTAACAAAATTTCAAATACCAGTAAAATTAAAGAGCATTTGAAGCAGGATTAAATTAAATTATTCCTGATTACTTTATCATGCAGAAAGACTACGGCATTTAAAATATCTGTAAGACCCGTATGGATTTCAATCGGAGTTTGTGTGTCAACTACGAGATCAAGCATTTGCACGCGTTCAGTTAGTAAAGCAGTTTCATTTACATCCATCTTACTGATAATATATTTTAGAATATAGGGATGTCGCAACTGCCGTAACATCTAAAATTTGTAAAATATTTGGATTATCAGCTCTCTTTTACGGAATCAAATCAATTCATAATAATTCTATACAATAAATGATTTTCCAAATCCTATGAAATTCTTCAAAACGATCTTTTTCACCTTTTGTCGAAAATTCAAAATAGAATGAAAGAATATCAACTAAAATAATTTAAAATAAAAATCATGAAATTACTAAACTTTATTCCATTTTCATAAAACGAACGAGTTTCAGACGTATCAGTTTCACTGAATTCTTTCATAAACAGAGTTCGTCTGTACTTCCGCGTTTGCATGCACGGATAAACATTGGACCATATTCGATGAATACCAGCGCATTCGGGAACCTCTTCGCCGATTTCAATTTCTTGCATAAATTTGCTTTCCGATCCACCCATCGGAAATGAAAATAACGATACGATAGTAAGATTAAACCAAAGTTATAATTTTACACGAAAGATAGGACATGCAGAATTTTAAAAATAAAAATTACTGCAACAGGTACAAATTCCCAATGTAAATGACTAAAATTGCAAAAAAAAAGATCGTACCAACATTTATTTTTCAAAAATTAAAAATGTAACTAATAAATCAACTAACAGTGAAATTCAGTAATAAAGATAATACATCTTTTATAGAAGCATTCGTTTCCTACAATTACTTTCGTGGTATTTCCTTTTTATATTCCTCCAAGAAGAAACTGAACCTCTGAATTTCTGAATGTCACAAGTAAAAACAATCGTGAAAATATATTTCACAGTCTATCAGAAAACCTCACCTACAACCAAAAACCGAATGAAATTACTGAATAACTATCACAAACCACCACCATCAATATCACAAACTTTAAAGTGAAACAAGCAAAAAGCACTGTCAAATCACAGCTGAAATATTTAAGAAATACAATAAAACCGAAAACATAAGCCACAATATAGAAAATGCTGTAGAATGAAACAATGCCCCTCTCGGGATCAAGAGTCCAAAAGAAAATTCTACCCACGCCTACTCTTACCTATATAAGAATATTACCAAAGGTTTATCAGGAGTGAAAAAAAATTTATCGTTATGTACAATAGATATAGCATTTTTTGCAGCTTGAAAAAAGCAGTAAAAAAAAACATCTTTGTATTTCCTTTTACCTTTGCGCTTAAATAACCTTATTACATGTAATTTTCAACTAAAAGCGACAAAATTATTCAGAATAAAATATATTCTTTATATTCTTTATACCTTTAATCCTTACTGTACCAAAATTTATTCGCGAACGAAGAAAAATCCCTCTTAAATACTATAATACTTAAGAATATTCCAAAAAACAAGGCATTTCCTATTAAAATTTAAAAATTCATTTTAAATCCATAAGAACCATTGAAATATACAAATCAAAAAATATTCACTACATAGAAACAGATATCGCTTACCGATTTAATTCTACTTCAGAAATTAATCTGAAAAAGCAAGAACATCGAAAGGTAATGCTGCTTCGATTAAGATCTTAGCATGGAAAAAACTTAAATATAAAAACCGGGTGAGGGTAAAGTACTGAGTATTTGCTTGTAGTTCCATCCTCAAAGGAACTAACAAATGAGGATCACCCTAATAAACGGGCAAAACAAAAATGAAGAATGTTGCTAGAGGAATTGTAAAATCCAAAATTAATAAATTTTACCACTGCAATTATCAATAAATAATAAATCAAGAAGGGTTTTTTTCTAACGATTTCTAAATTATATAAACTGCACTATATAAATTATTCAATAAAATGAACACCATTCTCATCGAAAAAAATACAAATCTCCAATTTCCAATATTTTCGAAATTCGTTAGCCACAGAAAAAGAATAAAATCAAAAAATACAAGACTTAAAACAAAGAATCACCGCATAACAAATGCATGATAATAAATTAATCTAAGTAAGTAAAATACTAATTAATATTAAATAATAAATACTAATAAAGCAATTAAGCGAAATAATTAAGGAATTAATAAAAAAAAACCAAATTAGAAGGCATTCTTGCGAAATATTAATATTAGGACTGAGAAAGATTTCGATAAAAATTCTGTTTCATTTTTTACATGAAAACTAGAGAAAAGTATATAAATAAGTTCTAAGAAACCATCGAAATTTTATATTTTTCCAATCGATTTCTCCGCAGTCTTTTTAAAAACTTTGAGAATTAGAATATATTAATAACCGATAACAATAAAAATAAATAATAATAACCGATCTTTCTCAATAAATATCTTCACAATCTTCAAAACTGCGATCCCAATACTTTCCATTAAAAATCCAAGAAGGTCCATTCGCCGCTTTACTTTCATTGAACCACCTGAAAACAACTGCTGTCACGAAAAGAGAACGAAAAAATAAATATAAAATAAATTCCACAAATAAATGCTGTGAATCAGCTTACTTATTCCTACAATAATTTTTTCATACGTTTTTTTTATTGTCTTGATTTAGCAAGATTCCATTTTCTTTCTTTGTATAGCTAAAAAACTAATTAAGCGTGCGAAATTTCTTATCTTGTAACGAATCTCATATCTATTAAGGCTATAATCAGATAATTATAGCTTCTGTGCATATATTTGTTATATTCGTTGCATGCCATTCTCACTAAAATATTTTTTAATGCAAATCAAAATTCTATAGATAAAGATGTTTAAAATAGGCTCATTTTTTCGAAGTTGAATTTATTCTGTTACCTTATTTTATTTTTTTTTAATAATTTGTTATAATTTTTAATTTATACTCATTTTATGTTAAACTTTTATTATTTATGATTTGTGTTATATAAAAAATAAAAATACCTTAGCCTCTTGGGTATGACGATAAATCGTTGGATCTTAAACTAGAGAACCGCATCCTTCCCGAGCTAATTCCCACCAGTCCTATCTCTTGTACTAAACATCAATTCTTTCTCCCTCAAATTATTCCTCCACAACAACTGCGGAACATATGTTTTTATAAAGAGAATATCCCAACATATTATGATAATTTTCATTAATCCCAATAAATGAAAAGTGAAGAAGGATAGATCTTCAATTTTGCATAGTTTTATACGTCATTTGTGAATAAAAAATAAAAAAATAAAAATAATTAAAACAAATTAAAATATTGTTATTATATGAACAAAAAATACCTTGGTTGTTTGATAATACCATTTTTTTGAGAAAATACTCGAGCTTCGCGCTGCTTTACTTCCAAAATACCTTTCTGATTAGCTGCCTCATCTTAAGTAAGCATATTTAAATACTAAATAGAGTATGTAAAATTGGAGGAAGATTAGGTGATTGGTCGGAAAAAATTAACTACTTAAAAACCTAAGAAATTATATGTAATAAGCTAATATAAATTCGTTGATGAAAACCTCACCCATTTCCCCCTGTTCCAATCGACGTATATCAGGCCGTAATCGCGAATCAGTTCGTGGAAGAAAATCATTAATATAATCTGGATCATTCAAAAGCAGAGAGAAGGACGTGAAATTATACATCTGAAATATAAGCCTAACTGACATTTTAACATAAATATGATCAATGTATTTAAAAATTATCAAATATAATATTAAGTAATTTTTCGCATTGAAAATGAAAGATAAAAGAAGCAATCATTAGCAATATAACTGTATTATAGAAGTATGAATATTAATATTATAATTTGATATGATAATATAATGATTAATATTAGAATTTAACAGAAACAAATTCATTATTGCAAAAAAAAAAAAAATATCTCTAACATTAGCTGAATTCAATGGGCGTGGCGCGCACCTCCATAATAATTTAGAATTCTTAATGAGCGGCAATTTTTCCTTAAATATTTGACTTTAAAGACTGTTTAAAGAAAGTTATAAAATTAATAAATAAAAGAATATGGACAATTGTATTGCTTGATCCGTAGATATAATTATTATAGAAGTATATACCAGTGGATCCTAGGGCCAGTGGATAAACTTTATCCCTAACAACAGGATACTCATAATTTATGTGAACGAGAGGAATCGAATATATGATGGGTTGATCAAAATCAAAGTCAAAGTACTCTACATATTATTACTTTAAAAAATATTCATTAAAATAAACTGAATCATAATCTTAAAAAATTAGGAAAAAATATGATTTGAAAAAATACCTCATCTGATGTATTAATGCACGACCGATATACGTTTAACCACGATTGATAAATTTTGTCGAAATCTTTCGGATGACACGTAGCAAAAAAATTTATCCAATTACCGTATAGGGATCGAACGATTTTGCCACTAAATTATTTTCTTAAAAAGCAATAAAATATGTATGTTTTTTAAGGAGAATCATATTATAGAGAAAAACTTTCAATATTTGTGATAAATTTACGATATGCAAAGTGATCCTTCAAAAAAACCATTTTGTATTCCTCGTTCTCTATAGTTGTTTTTCAGTATGATTTTACATTCCTTATCCAGTCCACATCGAACATTAATTTGACCATTCTGTTTTAAAATTTGAAGTGATTTTAAAAATGTTAAAATAAAATCAAAATATAAAAAAATCTGGAAAAAAAGCTATAAGTGATAAAAATGATTAAAAACAGTGAAGAACAAAATTTGAAAGGTTCTCACCAACTTCATATACATTTCTCCCATGATAATATTATGCACTGATATGTTGACCGCATCCCATGTGTAAATTTCTTTCCTTCTAAAAATTTTTTAAAATTTCAAGAATAACTTAATATAGAATTTTTGTATTAAAAGGAGAAGAGAAATAAAAATAAATAAAAATAAAAACCTTGTGAGCTTCAGAAAAAACTTAGCACAAGGCAAAATTTCAATTGAAATGCCCCAGAACTTTACACGTGGAGACACTGTGCCAAAAAATTCTCCAAAACGAAATTGCGCATGGAAAGCGGAAATAGGTGGATGATGGCTAACTTGCTCAGCTACGAAGCGATAACCTTCTTCATTTGATCTGAAACATCTATTCATTTTTTTTTTAAATTTTAACAATTCTCTTATTCTTTTTATTTACTTTTAAAGCAGAAAAAAATTTTGACAAAATTACCGATCTAATTCAAAGGTTTCAAATAACAATGGGTTGAATGGCTTCGCGAACCGCAAATAATTGCTCGATAAAGAGGATATAATAAATGCAATAACTAGCTGCAAAATAAAGTATAATATTTGCTAATAGCCTTTTTATAGCAATTATTTTTTTCCATTTTATCGGAATTGCTTTTTTTTAATAACTTCATAAATTGGCATTTTTTACAATAAATAATGAAAAATTATTTTGTGAGCCTTTTCAATTGTCTCTGAAATAAAAAAGAATATGAAGAAATATATAAGAAGAAATTTCTAAAAGAAAATAGGTCTAAATCCATACAAAGCAGAGCAGTTGGGATTGTTTATCATGCTGATGGTCAATTGTTGGAAAAATATTCGAAAAAAAACTAAATAAATCAAAATTTAAAGCTGATTCAAAAAACTAATTTAATTAAAATCTTTACGAAATTACTTCAAATCGTTCGACTTCATCATCGCAATTTTCAGCTTTTTCTAGCAGTTCAAAATATTCCATGTATTCAGCTAATCTTTGTAAGAAACTTAATGGTTCATTGAAAATGACTGGAATGGTAATACGTGTCAAATCCTAAAATATTTGGCATAATCCGCATGGCATAAACTGCCTGAGAAAGAGAAAAGAATGCGAATATGCCATGAATATCGCGAATTAATCAAATATTAAAATAAATAAATTGTGATAGCTTAAATAAATTATAATGCGCATGAAATTTGTCTTATAAATTAACTTCTGCCGCTATCCAACTCTCTGAACAACTCTCAATTAAAGCATATTATCGATAGGAAAACTTCACAAACTTGCCACTTCTATTAAGTAATCCACTCTGCATTTCATTGCTGCTGTGAATGTCAGTGAATAATGCGTCTTCATTCTATTCATTATTCAGTACACAGCAAACAAAATAAAAGCGATATAATGTATCGCTTAACATTCTAAATCCTTTTTCATTCTTATTCGCTTTTAATAAAAGAGATATTTGTTTATTTACTTTAATAAAGCCTCATTTATATCGCAATTATTCCACTGAATACATTCAAAATAAATAAAACTCTTCCTTTCTCATTAGTCATTACTATTCGCCTTTACAATCTCTCATTTCTGCGTTCCTTAAAAAATAATTTATATGAATAAAATTATATAAATCGGGAGAGTACGTCGCATATATTTCATCAAAATTCAAGCGTGATATGATAAGATATATCGAAGCCTAAAGTGCAGTTTGGCAATCACAAAAACTAAATTAAATAAAAGGCAAACCTTTCCAACGAACTGTCGCAGAATTGTCCAAATGCTTAAGTCGGCTTTGGGAATCACAGGAGAAGGAAGTGATTCTCGCCATTTTCGTGAAATTTTGCCACTATCATCTAGCGTTGAATCACTCAATAATGAGAGACTACGAGAACAATTCGTTGAATTTGATGCCATAATTCCTTATTCCATACCGAAAATAAAATGTGAATTAAAATACGAAATTATGTCAAATTTTTGTCTTTTTAACAAAATAATTATTCAAAAGGAGATCAACCACAATAATTCTGTTGCTTCTTCATCTTTACTTTCCATCTAACTGACAACTGATAACTAATGAAAGTCGGCCTTTGACTGATAATTCAATCAATTATCATTGATATCTTAGAACATGGAATGTCGAGTGGATTATTATTGTTGAGTCGACTTGTTTGCATCGAGCAGCGAAAGCTCAATTCCTGTCTTTCGAGCCTACCATTAAAAAACCGCGGTCACTGCAGCGCCGACCAAACTTTATTCATCTTATTAACTTCATCGTTTTTCTAACTTAGTCGAACTAAAATCCAGCAGAATCAGAAATGACTGCTCTATGACCTTCGAATTACGGGCGGGGAACCAAGTCCAAATCCATATTCGAAAAAAACCTTCGCTTGCACCTGCCTGGCCGCGAGACTTACATAATCCAAAGAATTCGCACAGCCACAACATTTCTCTTCAACTTTACCTAAAGTTGCTTTAAGTTGCCGAAATCATTGAAAACTGAGAAACTTCCGGGAAGCGATGCAAGGAAAATTGCAGATTTTACGAAATTTGAAAATCATCGATGAAATAAATACTTAATAACTATAAAATAACTATAAAAAATTAATTCAATTTGAGAAGTCATAAAAAACATCGTACCGAGTCAATCACTGCGAATATGATCCGAACTGCGAATACTGTGGACTATTTGTGATAACAGACGAACGTGGCCGAGATTCTCAAGTTTCCTCAGTTTGTTTTCTGCTTTTCTTAGGTGCTTGAATTTCAAAGGTTATTGGAAAATCGGCAAGGGGGAGGGGATTGCGGGTTGTGGACCATGTGGTGTAGGCGAAAAGATAGATTGGTAAGATGGTGAAGGGATCTCAGAGAGGAATGGGCGAGCGAGCATGATATTCTATGTGGTCGTTTGCTTTAAAATTCCAAACCAAATTCTTTGATATACGACGAAGTTTGATTTTACTAGCGATGCACTGGAAACTTGCTGCAGATTTAGTGAGATTCAATTCCTTCTTCGTTCTAATCTCCAAGACATTTAATTTTAAAATAATTAAACTCTAATTAAGTGGTTGCACAACAAAGGGAAAGGAAAAATGCAAAGTAATGCTGGTTATAAATAAATAAATAAGTGATTAATATTTGTTGTATTAATAATAATAATAACAGCAATATTAACAGCAATAATACTCGCGAAAGATTATTACGTAATACTGATAAAAACAGAATGATACTGATAAGACCATGATTAAAATTGATAATGTGTGAATGTAATGAATTTATTTTTCTTGCTTATAGTTAAAAGAATAATTTTAAGGTAATTAAACTCATAAATTAAATGAAAATAAGTCATTGATCATTGTATATTAATGCATCATGGATAGAAATGTTCTTACTAATCTCTTTTGCCATAATGCTTTATTTTTTCTAGGTTTTGCAAAAATGCCGAGGGCAAGTCGAATAGTACGAGTAAGTCGTTATCTTCGTGCATTACCTCGCTTTCTTTGGAATGAATATCCGGAACAAGTTAATTTTAGTTTTATTTGATGGCATAAGTAGTGAAATATTCAAAAAAAATTTCTTACCATTTTTCAGTTAGAAATAAATTTTTGCAATTTTCTGTAAAATTTATCTTTTTTTATTAGTAGTAGGATTGGAAAATCATCTGACATTTGTCCTCAGCAGATTTATTTTTTGACCTTTTAATCTTATCAAACAACAGGAATCGGGTCCATTGGAGCCAGCCTAACCAGCAATGGTGATAGCTGTTAGAAGAAAAAGAATCAACATGCCACTCTCTTTATATTGCTAGTTTATTAATGTATGAACCAAATAGAATATGAAGCCATGTGCTGGAGTTGATGATATTATTTGATTGAGGCTGCAATTTTTTTAAAAACGGAACAAGCAGTTAATGATATTTTTAAAACAGATGGGGTGAGGACAGCATTATATGGTAATTTGATCCAGTAGTTAATATTTCTAGCAAAAAATTGCGGGACAAGGCATTGATCTTGCAAATAGGCTTGTGCAGCTTCATTCCGTTACAGTTTAGGTTAATATGACTTTAAATCGTAAAAATTTTACCTGAAAATTTTTCTAACTCTTAGTAATAACTTTTAGTAAATCAGGATTTCATAGTTCTGATTTTGATTTATAAGAGGCTAGGATTTAGATGCGGTGGAGAAAGTACTTCGGGGATCTCCGATTAACCGAATTTAACTGAGGAGCATAATCGAGGTGAAAAATGTGCTATGTTATATTTTAAATGTTGATGGGCGAATATTTTATGTATTTTGATTGGGAAATTTGTTTATTACAGGTAGTTGCTGCATCCACATTTGGTGTTGGTGGTCTTGTTGCATTTGCTTATAAAATTTCCATTTATAGTGATGAAAAAGGTTGGTTCATTTCATTATTTATTTAATCGGCAAAATCTCGATTATTTTGGCTTTATTAGAAATACCTTTTTTTTTTCAAATTTAATTTTAGATGAAAAAATATAAAAGATTTAAAATTATTTTTTCATTATATTTTATTTTGCGTTTTAGTAACGCGTCCATATTACCGTGGTTCTTATGAGGTTGTTCGACCTGATGACCCTTTGGCTCTTATTTGGAGGAAACCTGAGGTATTGATTGAAACTGATGATAATATTATCCTATCTTTAGTAAAATTTAGATTATTTAGCCAGAAAATCATGTCTGAGTTTTAAATTATTAAATAATAACTTGTTTTTTACAAATTTCTTTTTGTAAAGTTTGTTAATCATTATTTTGTTCAGTTGCATTATATTTTTCGCTTATTTGAAGGTTTTCAAACATTTCAGGATTATCCTGCGCCTTATTTATCGAATCGTGAAAATGCTACTTCTGCTTCTTATAAGAAAGATTATGGATGGCGAGCTAATATTTAATCATTTATCTTTATATAAAATTTGTAGATAGACAGGTTTGTAATTAATAATTCTTTTGCCAGTATCATTCAGACTGAATGCAGATTTATATTTTGATTATTTATACGTTGTTTATAATAAGATTAATTAAATTGATATTAGAATAATATATTAAAAATTTATCATAAATTTCAATTATTTTGGTCGAAAAAATTATTAATTAAGGTTAGCTTTAATTAAAATTAATCAATTGATTGGTTTGTTAATTAAAATTAAGTTCATAGGTTATTGCATGTTCTGTAATAAATGTCAGTTAAAGTCAAAACTTAAAAAGAAAAGGTTTGGTTCATTGTGGATCATTTGGTGATCAAAATCTATAAATCAGCGAAATTCATCAATTTTCTCATTTTGTTTGATCGAGAGATATGGCTTTTATATTTGGCTTTTGGCTTTTATATTTCTTTGTATTAAGTAAAAAATTTTTGTAAAATAAGCAGTTTAATGCGTAGTTTTGTTGAAGGAATTTTCTAATTTCTTTAATTAATAAAAATTTACCTTATGACAAAGTTTTTCATCACTTTTTATTCTTTTCTTTTATCTATTTATGGTCGATCTATTTGTTTATTTAAATTCCGCCTCAGCAGCCTTGAGTTTTTTTAATGTGTTTAGTTTTTTAGTGTCAGATGGCTTGATCAGCATTTTTCCTCAGAATATCTCGGTGTAGATGGGTTATTTTTAATTCTCTGGAAAATGGAAGCTTTCTGTTGAATTGCGCTACTAAAACGGAAGAATATTCGCAGTTCTAAGAAGTGAAATAAAGTTGAATCGTTATAAATTCAGTAAAGAATTGCAAAAATTCGATATTTGTAGTAATTAGATTAGATGAGTGACCGTCGATGACCTTTTTGTTGAGCCTTTGAAGTCGTTTGTATGCCTATCATTTCTTTTAATTATCGTCATGCCGATGACAGTCGTTTCTTTATTGGAAATTTTCACGCTAGTTATCAGTTACAAGGTTTAATTTTATATTTCTTGTATAATTAGGGAGGGTAGGGTAATTCGATTAGGGTAAGAGGGTAGGTTAGGGTAGCGAATTCGATTGCCGTTATTACATTTTTTTTCATGATTTCTCCTGAGAATAAGTAAAGATTGGCTTGAGGGCACAAAAATAATAAACTATATAATAAATTGGTTTGGAAACGTTTATTTTCAAATCAACAAGTACAATTTATTGTTTATTGAGAAAATTTGTTATTTGCAGTAAAGAATATAATTTTGTAAAAAACTTTAAAAAAAGCTGGAAAACAAGGATTTGAATTGTAAAATGAGCAAAAATTGGAAATGTTTTGCAATGACATTGTGCATTCTGAAACTAAGACTTTTAATGTCTTGCTGTTGATGAAAAATTAATATAAAAATGGATCTAACGTAACTGCTTCCTCTTACTTACTTACTGCAAAGATATTAATGGCCAGTGGAATTTACATTTAACCACTGTTTACGCTTAATTATCTGCAAAACTCCGATTATCACTTGCAATTTATGAGTTATATTTTTTTTTCACTTTTTTATAGCACAAATTAAAATGCTAAAGCATCGATGAGTAATAAATTTTTGATATTAAATTTCCAAAATGAGATGTTTTGCCGATGCAAATTTCATATTCATCCTGCTTTATTGGAATAGCAAATAGTACTTCTTTTCAAATAGCTATTCTCATAAACCACTTGGCTGTTACCACTAAAATGAGATAAGCCCTTTCGTCATACATCGGGAATATAGGAAGCAAACATGCCTTCTGTCTCCTGGATTTAATGGCTTACTCCGGAATTCATCGAGTTCAGCTGAAACAATAATCACTCTGCCAGCGGGTTCATCCTAGATGTAATATATTGCAGTATATTCGCATTTGTCATAAAAATTTAAATGCAGATTAATTCAGGTAAAAAATAATCAGGATTGCTCTCAACCATCTGCAATCGAGTTGATTAACGGTCCAATTCATTGGGCAGTTATAGAGTTCGTTGATCAAATCTCAGGTATAAGAATTAAATCATCACCACTTTGGCTGAGCGAAGGAGTCCATTTTCTCAGGGTTTTCTTAATTGGATTTGGATTTGCTATTGCGTCATGGTGGCTTTTTTCAGGTCATTTCAACATAACTGCTTTCCAGATTAAATTCGCTAGATGGATTAATGAAGAATGTGGTGCAGTAATTGACTGTCAATTGTCGCGACCACTAACATCTAATAATATTGTAGTAAATTTTCGACAGAATGCTACGAATGCCAACACGGTTGTTTTGCTGGTTTTTAAAGACCATTGTTTACCGATCGATTCAAGTAAGTAAATATAAATAATATTTATATTTATAATATTTATAATATAATATTTATAATAATGTTATAAAATATTATAAAATAATAAAAAAGTGATAGAAAAATTGGGAAAATAAAAAATGTTATTGAATTAAATCAGAGCAAATGAGAATTTCAAAGGTGAGAATTTCTCTTGGCGTGAATAGACCCGTCGCTAAAAGTGGTGCTGAGGAAATCATTTCTATCGCATAGTTGTCCTCCTGATTCGATTATGAAGTGTCCTTTTCCTGATAGCCAGTGAAAATAACTGAAAACAAAAATGGTGAAAAGTTTATTATTACGTGAGTGGTTTGTAGAAAATATGATGCCGATCGACATTATTATCGCTGTAATTCGTTCACGAGAACATCTTCTTTCTTCATTGGCTCATTCGGACCTGAAATCTGTTTATTCGAATTGTACTGAAAATGCTTGGCCAGCACAGGATAACTCGTCAGTATTATCCCAAATAAACAACCAAGAATTTGTAATAGAAGAAGAAGCACGGAATGAAGGAACAGGTGGTGATTCGACGAAATGGCCAATTTATCATCCATTCTTCATTTCATTTTTCATCTCTTTAATCCTACTGACTTTGGTATTAGTTTTAATACGAATAAGACCTAACTTACGGAAGAAAACTTGTTCTTATATAAATGAAACTCATTTTCCTTTAATAGGGCAGGATAGCCGAGTGGATAATGATGCAGATCGTCACATTGAAAGGCGAGGCGAGCATCTAGCTCCTCCACTCGATAGGAGTAAACCTGTCATCAAAAAATCCGGGTAACATACTTCTGCCCCTGGTAAAAATTCCTAACTTTTCTAACAGCCACTATAGCGATCTTAACCAGAAATAATGGTCGCTAGCCATTTACATGTTATTTTTTTAATGATTTTTTCTATGATATATAATGGAGATCATTAAACCTAAAATTAATATTAAACCTAAAATTGGATAGGAAGTTAGATCGTTCGCCTGATTAGTTCAAAATATATTCTTTTCGAAAAATTATGCAAAAATGAATTTAATCAAAATGATTGGTATAATATATAATATTTGCTAACTTTTGGTAGCCTTTGACTTGTTAAAATAAACCAATAATATCATAATATCAGAAAGTGGTTAACGCTTATCATTTTTGGCTATGCTCCACTGAGTGTGGTTAGTGCAGTGAGAAATTTTCGCAGAAAATTATTAGAGGATAGAAAAACAGTTGAGTACCAGGCAGCGCCCAAATTGTAATCTTTACTATATTGCTAAAATTCGCATTTTTACTAACAAATATGGCACGAGGTTTGCTCCAATTCTGAATTCACTGCAGCAACTCGACATCGAATTATAAGATTTTTCGTGGAAAATAAAACTTTTCATCGGATCTATTAAATATGCAATAAGCTTTGAGAGTAATCAGTACTCGTTTCTATTCAAATAAAAATTTTTTGATAAAAATTTTTGAAAAATGTTAGATTAAAATGAGCAAAGGATTAAGATTTGTGACTATTTTACGTCGGAATTTTAAAAAATAAAAATCTCAAAACCAAAATATAATTGGCGATTTTTAGCCTAAAGCATTGCTTTCGAAAAGCATTTGTTTCGATATCTTGTACTGTAGTCTAGAAAATCGCTCATTATCACTGGTATCATTCCACTGTAATGGTTCCGTCCATCGCACTCGCAAATGACACACTGTAAATCAAATTTGTCAATCCTTAAAATTAATAAAAATTATTCGTTTAATTTCTGAATTTCAATTTGTATTTTATCACAAGTTTAGCTTAATCCTAAGGTGATGATATGTATTTTCAATCAAAAGAACGCAAAAAAATTCTATTATTCACAATAAGAATTACTTAAGGATAGAAATGCAGACCAGTCGCCCGGAATCTGTTAATGTTAGCAGAACCATTGGGATTTCAAGGTAAATGAGATTAATGATTTTGTGCAAATCCTATAATATGCGAAACTCGTGGAATAAAACTTGTGGAATACAAGTATTTGCCTCTTGTTAATTGGTTCCGTTTGTGCTTCATTACTGTATGGATATTGGAAATGTTTAAAAAATGACTGCAATTTTATAACTTATAATTTATAAATTTATTTTTAATGTACCATATCAATGTTTTAATGTCAATGTTTCAAATAATGTGGCAAATACTTGTATTGTTTTTGTCGGACCAAAAAATCTGACTCTTCTGATTTCATTTGGGCGTGAAATTAGGCATTGATTTTCATATTCTTGCTCTTCTGTCATAGAATGCAAATATAAATCCATTTATAAATAAAATAAAAGCTCAATTTGGCTGAGAATTTTTTATTTTACCATGTTAAACAATATAATATTAGTTCTTACAAAGTAAATTGTCGAGAACAACTTGGCTTGGCATGAATTTATTTGATTTGGTACTGTCGTAAGTGGTTGATCATTAAGATTTGCCATGTACGAAAACTTTTTTCTCATTCCCTGAATGGTCTTAATCATCCTCATGCTTAATTCACTTCTCGAATCCTCTACCAGAGGCCTAAGAGACTGAGTTCTGCGTAGTATCTTTGCTAATAGTGCGTTCTTCAGGATAAAGATCTCTGATATTATTCCTGGAATCTCCAAGTTCTCCAATTATTGCTGAGATTACTTTCCACTTAAAAAATTAATTTAATCATAAAAAGTAAAAAAACGAACTGATTGTAACTGAAAAGCATTTGTAGTACCACGATGATCAATGTTATTTTTTTATTTTTTTTAAAAGTTTTAAAGTTTCATTGCTATTTTATTATTTTCTTCAAATTTAATTTTTTTTTTCTTGTTTTTGGCAGGAGTAAACTTGCTATTATGTCAAAAATCCGGCTGGCTGCTGAGGATCCACTTGTAACTCTATCTTCAAGTGACTCTATGGTGAAAGGGTCAGATACATTTGATACGGCGTCCGCGTCTCCCGACGCGCATAATACTTCGAGCCCGGTGGTACATGCGATAAGTATACAATCCGGGCTTAAAGCGATCCCAAGGCTGGTAAATAAAATATGCTCGCAAGCCAGGGTAATTGCTCGAAACCTATCAAGGGGAACAGGTACAGCCGTCTGCACGCGCGTCGAGGTATTAGTATAAGTGTGGAACATCAGAACGCTTATGGACTTTGCAAGCCAAGCGATCACTGTCCACACCCTAAGTATCGCTTGCTTATCTGTCTTCCTCACTTTGGGTTTCGAGCAATTATTAATCCTGGTTCAGAGCAGAGATAATAGCTATATCACTGTGGTGCTTCGAATAACTCGGGACGAAATGACGTAGCGATTGTCATGTCTGACAAGGCCCATTCCGCTTTGATTGAGTGGAAACCGGCCTATGCCCGGTAAGTGTAAGTTTTAAGGGTAAGTTCTGCAATATCTCGGTCATCAGTGTCTATGCTCCAACTCTGTCGGCAGATGATCGAGATAAAGATAAGTTCTATGCGGAACTTCAACTGTATAAAGTCTCTACCAAAACCTGACATGATTATAATTGTGGGACACTGGAATGCTCGCGTAGGTCGCGTACGTTGCCGCTGTGATGACCTCAATAATTGGCAAATATGGCATCGAAGACCGATGTGCCAATGGGGAATGTCTTCGTTATGCCGAAAAGCATGAATTTTTTATTACTAATACTTGCTTCAGGCATCGTAGAAAAAATCTAGTCACGTGGAACTCTCCGGAAGACCAACACTTCAGATTGATTATTGATTATATTTTAATCAGTTGCCGTTGGAAGAGTCCCGTGATAGATAGTCGTTCCTATCGCAGCACTGGAACGGACAATCTGACCATGTTATGGTTCGAGCCAAGATCCGCATAAAATTGACAACTCGCAGAAAGCAGCATCCTCCAAGATCCTTCAACTATCTCAAACTAAAAAATTCGGGAACAGTGAGCGCATTTCAAACCGAATTATTGAAACATCTCAATACTGGTCCAAACTAAAGGAATGTCTCCGAAAATCAGCCACTTCCACGCTAGGGCATATTAGTAGGAAGTGCGCAAGTTGGGTATCGGAAGCAAGTGTTTGTCTGAAAAAGCTGCCAAAGCACGAATGTCAGGTGATCCTGACTACCGGGTGCTTCGAAGATTTGTAACGAAAGTAGCAAAGCGGGACAAAAATCTCTATTGGAGTGACATGGCCTCAAGAATGGAGGCGGCGGCTTGATTAGGCGATAATAGGAAATTATTCTGCCTTCTTCATAAAGCAACTATGACTCGGGGAACGATCAGTGAAATGGTAAGGCAATGGCGTACCAATCAAAGATATTAAGGAACGCCTCATAAGATGGAAAGAACTCTTTGAGGCCAAAATTAACCTTGAAGCGCCATATGCCCCTGATATAACTAATGCCTTTGCCGAAGCTTATGCTTGCAATTGCTAGTCTCCAACAGAAAAAGAAATAATTTCAGTTATCCATAAGCTTAAGGCCAATAAAATTCCAGGAGAAGATGCTCTTCAGGCTGAGTTTTTCAAATGTTGTCCATCGTTCTTCATAACGCACTTTCAACAAATGTATCTCTCTAGCATGGAAAAAAGAAATATTACCAGATGATTGGAACAAAGCAATTCTACTCCAATTCTCGAGAAAGGTGATAGGACATACTGCGACAATTATTGAGGAATCAGTCTAGTAGACATCTCAGCAAAAATTTTTGCTTCCCTGCTACTCAGCTGACTTATGGAAGTACAGGAGAGCAGGATGCGCCCTAATCAAGCTGGTTTCAGACCAGGGCCAGATATTCACGTTAAGAAAGGTGTTGGAACATCGCTTCAAATATTTGCAACCCACTGTCACATGTTTCATCGACTTTCCTTTCGACTTTCCTTTGCGGTTTCCTTTGATTCAGTTGATAGAGCGGTGCTTTGGAGGGTGATGGAATGTGATGGTATACCAGAGAAAATCATTAGACTCATAAAGACATTTTATGGGCGCACGTCGGCGCAGGTCTGTGTATGGGGAGCTGACAGATTCCTTCGAAAGAACAAGGGTCCGTCACGGCTGCATCCTTTCCCCCACAATATTCAACTATGCGATAGACTGGATAATGGACACTGTTTGTCGGCACTCAAGAGGTGTCCGAATTAGTCTAGAGTATCTTATCACAGATCTTGAATACGCTGATGATGTAGTCCTTTTTGCTGAGAGTTATAACGAAATGCAAGTAATACTAAATACTAAATAACGTGTCAGAAACTGCAGCAAGAATCGGACTCAGGATCAATGTAAATAAAACGAAAGTCTTTTCGTCTTATGTGCAAGAAGCTGATAAAAAGCCTCTTTTTGTAAATTCATTGCCGGTTGAGGAAGTGCATGGTTTCAAATACCTTGGGTCCACTCTAATACGAAATGGACAGGCAAAAGATGATATTATAACTCGGATCATGGCAGCTAGAAATGCGTTCTTCCGGTTGACGAAACCTTTATGGAATCACCATAAAAACGAAAGTTCATCTATATTGCCGTGATCCGTTCGATCTTACTATATGGTTCTGAGATATGGCCAATGAGAGTGGAGGATATTAGGAAGTTATCTGTCTTTGACCACTCTTGTCTAAGGTACATATTACTGATCAATCGAGCGAATAAGATATCACAAGATCGCATCCATCTTCATCTTCGTTCAAATACCACTTGCATAAATAATATTATCACAGAGCGCCGCCTTCGCTGGTTAGGGTAAATTATCCGTCGTCCACCACAGGAGTTGACGCTTATTTGCTAAACCGTGTTACAGTTGGCGTCAAAAGCGAAGTGGGCCAATTAAGATCTGGATCAAGACGGTGAGAAAAGATTTTGAACGTATAGGTGGACCAGCAATATATGGACTTAGACGATGGAAAAAAGAATGGCTTCTATTACTGTCGACGATGGCATCAGACCGCCCCACTTGGAAGCGTCTTATCCTTGTAGCCGTTGGAGCCAGGAGCCAGCCTAAACAGTAATGGTGAGAGCTGTTAGAAGAAGAAGAAAATGATCAATGTCATGGCATAAGCAAGCAACACCTCTAGCTCCTCTTTCAACCTTTGGTATTTCTCCAAACTTCTTATATTCCTTTTTCTCAACGTTCCTTGGTATTGCTATATCTATCATCAATGTTGATTTCTGACTTTTATACGCTACCTGATATTAGATTGATTGGTCAGTACTTATCTGAAAAGGGAAGTCCCGTAGAATCTCCGCGATTTTCCGGAGTCTCTCATCTTCAGAAGGCCTAAGCCTGGATATCAGTTACTTGGTTATGACTTTCAATGTGTGCTGTTCTTGCATGCTTTTTATATCATGCCCTTAGGTGCTGGACTGTTTCTGGAGATAAATTGAATAGGACTATGCTGTCAGCCTCCTATTTCAAATTGAGTGCGTTGTGAGAGTATTTCTGCCCATACACCTTGAATCTTGCTTGATATGGTTGATCCTTGCTTTGATGAGTCTGCTGCATAATACTTGCTACTTTACGGCTATGATTAATGCCTCAATGCTGCCTTTAATCCAGCTTTTTCCAACTGTTACTAGGATTTCTCAATGTTAGTTACATCAGCTATCTGTCGATTCATAATTATCTAGAGATAATGGCGTAGAGATTTTTAATGATAGGTTTTAATTTTAAATTTGTATTTATTCCATTTCTTAAAAATTGTTTATATTCATTACTCGATGGTGCAATCGAGGCCTCCTTGCTTTGCCATGGTTTTCTAATGTTCGTACATTCTCTCATCAGTTCATCCTTTGGTGCCATCTTGCTGTTATTTTCTGAATATTTCTAGTTTCCTTCAAGTAGTGGCTTTCACACTAATCAAGCCCCACCTTCTTTTCTTTGGGTATTGGACTTGGAGTGGAAATTTTCGTGCACTGTGACTGGCGGGGCGTATGTATTTATGAATTTTATCCTTGCTATTGAGCTGGCTCTTTAAGATTTATTTTGTCTTTTGGTGCCATCGTGCTTACTATGTGACTGTGGGATAGTTAGGTACTTATGATTAGCCTTTATATGTTCGCAGTAAATCTTGATGGCACGTCCATCCCATTAATTATTGCTACTTTTCCTTTCTTTATTACCATCATACCGCATTTTTCTAACCAGGATGTCCCAGTATCCTCGCTATAGATCCGTGTTAGATGGATGAGCGAGTCAACGAGTCGATGTCAACGTTCACTTTTAGCATATAACTTGAGTCATGCAAAGATGATGGCTGATGGTAGTCCTTCTATCGCTCATCCATCTCAGATCCATTTGTGAAATATTGAGTACAGGTTGAGTTTTTCCTGTAGTTTATCCAAATTGTATATACAGATTGTCCGCCGGGATTTTGAGTCTAGGGCGAGTGCCTTGTCTGCCTTATCTATGAGCAACTGGTGTCTGGAGCCTCTGGTGTTGTTCCCAATTAATTGCACCTGTAACTGGCTCATATGGTCATGAAGCTTGATGATTATAATGCCTGATAGGACTTCCCACTTTGTGAACAGATAGGTTATTGGGAGGTAGTTGGATGGTCTTGTTCTCTTATTGATCTTTCATGACTATGGTCTTTCCTTATAGAATCTAAATGGGAGCCTGCGACAATCAGCTGGTTCAGTTGTGTTGTAAGCCGCTCATGAACCTTAGCGTTCTAAGTCAATGACTGTGGGTCATGTTCGAACCATGTATTGTTCAACTTTTCATATTCCGCTGTTGAATGTCAATATAGTTATGGAAATTTGCTGTGACTTGTTTTTAGATCTTACTGCCACTTCCACTTTATATTGGTGTTATGAATCTTTCTCTCCCATATCTATCCAGTATTTTCTATTTATGCTGTTGTTGTTAGCGCGTTATTGCAGTGAAGTTGAGAGTATACCTTGAATGGTTCCTTATTCTAGTGGTTTGCAATAATGTTATCATAGAGCGTCGTCTTCACTGGTTAGGGTCAGCTGGTTCGCACGTTATCCGTCGTCCACCACAGGAGTTGGTGCATATTTCGTTATTTGCTACCGTGTGATGGTTGGCGTCAAAAGCGAGGTGGGCTAATCAAGTCCTGGACTGGCCTGGTGAGAAAAGATTTTGAACGTATAACTGGACCAGCAATATATGGACTTAGACGATGGAAAAAGGAATGGCTTCTATTATTGTCGACGATATTATCAGACCACGCCGCTTGGAAGCGTCTTACCCTTGTAGCCAGCTTAAGCAGTAATGGTGAGAGCTGTTAGAAGAAGAAAATTCTAGTGGCCAGTTGTGAGCCTTTGTTCGGCAATATCGAGTACCTTGTATTTTCCCAGCTCAGTTAGTTAACTTCTCTGCGTTATGCTCTGATCTTATTTTCTGGCCTTTTTTCTCCATAGGCGAATTGCTTTGTTATGCTTCTTCAGTGCTGTTGTTTTTTTTTTTTATATTTCGAGAATTAAGTGGCTGTAATCATTAATTCTTTAATTTCTCTTACAGTAGCAATATGAATTGTTGTAAGGATTTATTTGCATCTTCAAATATATATGCTGCTTCACTGAGCCTTGGTATTCGTTACGATTTAGTTGTAATTTCCGCAAGAAGAAAGGATCAATCCAGCTATAGGCCACTAACCAGTGACCACAGCTCAGAAATTCAGGTTCAAACGTAGATCGGAGGCAATTTTTTCCTCTTCTCATATAGAAAAGTTAATATAGCCATTTTATTCATGATTTTCTGCCTCACATATCACTGTTACGCTACTTCGCAACGGAGATATTGGAAGGCAATTCCGAGCCTCCCAATTTATTGTGTGCACAAATTCTTTTTTTTTTCTTTCTGCATCCTGCATCTGGGATGTAGCAGAATTGATCCATCTTCAACTAAGAGATGCAGTTTCCTCTTTCTTATATTGATGTATTGTGCCACTAATTGTTTTTCAGTTAATACAGACTGATTGTAATGACTGATAAAGAGCACTCGTTAATACTTTATTTTTTTTAAAGAGCCCTCATTATAGAAATACAGGTGTATCGCCAGCATCACCCAGAATTTTCGTGTGTGAAATAGAACTTTATGTTCGTTATAGTTTCTTATAGGCTTAGGCTAAATCAAAAAATATTTATAAAATATAAAATATTTAGAAAAAAATATTTTGCTACATATTTAAGCATTTCGTCTTTTCTTTTTCCATTTAAACAATGCTATTTGTGACTTTTAGAATTTTGAATCGGAATCAGAAATATCTTCGACCGCATGCCTATTAGGTAAAATGCAGCCATTAAACAGAACCAATGAGCTTTCTTTATGAATTGTGGAATAGAGTTAGATTGCCACAACGCTTGCTTTTTCCAGAACAGTTCTTTTGATGGAGCGGCGAATGGATTAGCTTTTACCAAGATGTGCGTTTTCTTCTTTTATCTTTCCATCGCTGTGACAATGCTTTCGCAAATATAAGGCTACAACTATACATATACCCTTCTATTTTCCCACCTTTTCTCCGAAATTATTCAAATAAACCTTATACTTTGGTGATTAAGTCGATACTGTACCACGCCCATTAGTGAGGCCCATTCGACAAATATTCATACAATTTTGATTAAAAACAGTAATAAAAATGAATTAAATAAAAATGATAAATATCCTCGAATTGATACCAAAAATGAACTATAACTTGAATGCCGAATAATTTATGCATTTTACCCATAAACCTTTCGCGACAATTCAGAATGTTTATGGATTAATTCGAAATCTAGTTAACTAGAAATCTAGTTAGAAATGTGATTCGATTGTGATATCTTGGTCAGATTATGGCCATAATGAGTTCGATGCTTCTTTCAATAGAAGTAAATCTGTCATTAAAAATGAAATATGGATGACGCAAAGGATCTAAATATACCCCATCCTTAAACCACTCGTCCATCCTACTAAGTGTTGTTAGAAGCAAATGAATGAACTGATAATGTCCTATCAATATTCAGTAATTTAATAATAAAACTGGAATAATAACTTTTTTAAATTGGAATTTCCTTAATTAATAAAAATGATAACCTCAATTTCAGAAAAAAATACGACAGATTTATAGAAAATATTTTTGTATAATTTTTATAATTCCACTTTTCTTAAATATTATTGTTAACGTTACAAGTTACTGAACGACAACGGAAAAAATCACCTAAAAAATTGTCAAACTTCAACCTGTAATTCTTTTTTCAACAACTTAAAAAAGAATTGTAAAAAATTCGTGCATTAAACATCTTTCAACGAACAAACTGGCTCATAACTACAGCCAGTAGCCAACCTAACTAATAATGGTTAGTGCGGGCTTATTCAAAATATTTTACAATCATGAGCATATTTATTAAGCAGATATTAATGGACAATCTTTAATCGAATCAAAATAAATCTAAATCTAAACACACTTTAACCTAGTGCCCATCTAGTTGAACCAAACAAAAATAATAATATTTTAAGAGATCCGAGATGGAACAGTTCATTTCTTCTTTATAGCTATAGGCATAGACAAGTATTAATTATATTAATATTAATTAATATTAATTATATTATCAAATTGTTGTTTGAGAAAGTTGAGAAAGTTGTTGTTTTTATTATTTGCAAAAAAATTTGGTAAATATAAATCAAATCAAGAGATAATTATTTATATGAATGGCGGTGAAACCAGCCAGAACGGTAGAAGAATCTACAAATGAAAAGAATAATAATAAATAATAGAATACAATTATAAAATAATAATAATAAAAAATGATAAGATAAAACATGGAACATGTGAAAAGTATTTTCTATATAAATTTAAATGAACCACAACCACCACCTAATTAAAGCAACTGTCCTATAAAATACTTTGAAATATGTCGATCTCTCTGCAAAAATAATTTTACCATTATTTTGACAATTTTTCATTTTATTTTCTTTTTATTTCATCAAATGATATTACTCGCTTTTTTAGCCGCTTACATTTCACAATCAGTCGAGTGATTGCTGCTCAGCCTACCAAGTTTCGGACACTCCTTCCAATGGAAGTAGAATTGTCATTTAAAAACCAATGATGGGAATTTATCTATATTTATCTATATTTCCATTATATTTCAAGAGATTCCTTAGTAAAAATTTCTCATTATACTAATAATCAGTGGAACCTAACCAAAAATAGTAAGCGCTCATCATTAATCCATTGTAAGTATCAAAAATCTAAGAAAATTTCATATCTGAAAAAAACCAATTTAAGAAATACAAATTGATTTAAAAATTATAATTTTAAAATTATAATTATAAATTATAATTATAATTATAATTACAACTACAATGAACAATAGAAAAATAATATAACCCCTACCCAAAAAAAAACTTTCTATAAAAATGGAATAATTATAATTGTAAATTGTTTTCCAAAAAACTCATGGAACACGCGTTAATGTGTCAACATCTGAAAAAAAACTATTACAACGAAAAATTTTGAATCTTTTTGAATAGTTTGTATATTGAAAAAGAATTTTGAAATGAACCAGATAAAAGGAAATATAAAACATGAAAATATCAATCCTTATATAAAAAACCTTAAAATATGTAAAAATCTAATTAACTACTCCAAAATAATTTATATAACGTTCTCATGTAAAAAAATCCTCATTAAAACCATTCTGCTTGGTTTATAGACTCAAAGAGCGTATACTTTTTACGTGCGAACTCCTGTATGAAAAGTTCACTACTATATATTCATTATTATATTAAATTTGGTAATATTATTCATATCATGCCAGTTCGAAATGGCTAAAAAAAACTAGCCATTCAGCAATCAATATTCTTCCTCGTAAACTACAACTGGTAACAAAAAAAGTAACTGCAGATAAATATTTTATGTAAAATGAAAGAATTCCTGCAGAATATGCATGAAGAATAAGAACTAGGAACCTATTAATGGCTATAGAAGGAAGTGAGATTACCACATCAAAATTATTTATCATCGTTATTGTAATTATTTATCGTTATAAATAATTTATCAAAATTTATTTATTAAATCCTCATTTTTCAAAAGGGTATATCGATATACGCGTTTCATTAAACTTGTTGGATATAAAAGTGGCTAAATAATTGGAGGCAAGTTTTAGGCAAGTTTTAAATTAGAATTGAATTTATAAATACCCTATTTAATTTGAATTCATTTGGTTTCCTTCGCAATTTACTACCTAAGGTATTCCCATGAAGTCATGTTGCATAAAAATAACAGCAGTTGCATCTAGTGGTTTATATTATACATATTGGTAATAAAATAAAGGTTATAATATAATATAAAATATGCAGTTTAAATATAAAATTATAAGGATTTCTATTGCCTTATAATCATTTATCATTTTTGAAAAAATTCTTCCGAAAATTCAAAACGAACGATATTTTTTACTGAAATCGTCTAATATTATTATTTTTAAATCTAATATTAACCATCAACAGAAATTATTCGTTTAATGACTTTAATTGAGAAGAAAATTTTTTGGAAATAAGGAATCACAAACATTGATCGCTTATTAAATAATCGAGTACAAGTCCGACGAATGTTTTATTCGATTTTGCTTGAATATTTCCGGATTGAAAATGCCTGAAAAAATTCACAGTAAATCAGATATCCCAGCATTTCAAATCGCAAAAAATTGAAATAATCATAAATTAAGAAATTCATGATTTCTGAAAAAATTTGCCGTTAAAATCAGATATATTTTTTAGATAATATAGAGGTAATATATTTCTCGTTTTCTTAATAATGAGGTAAATTCATGAATTATCTTTACAGCAAAAAACTTTAATAAAAAATGTTCTAAATATTTTTCAGCTTAGATATTAATTCAAGCAAATGAAATAGTTTAATTTAGAAATAATTTAAAATCAGAAATTATACTTATTTAAAAAGCAGAAACCAACCAGCCGAGATGTGCAGAACAATGAGGACACATTCCAACAGTCCATTCAAAACCAGGAAACCAAGTAGCATGCATGTATGCCTAAAATCTTTAAATTTTAAAGTACTCCATTGTAATTCAAAAGTATAATACTGACCTTCCCTTGAAGTTTCAAATCTGCGCTTGAAGCTGTTATAACATCGAACGATTCGGCTGAAAACAATGAAACATGTAATGTTCTGATAAAAAATTTATGACAGAAAATTTTTTACGAAATGTTTAAAATAACTGAAATTTGGCTGCAAACCTATTAAAATAAATATGCAATCAATAAATATTCATCAGTAAATATTGAAAAATCACATGTGCTAATAAGAAATAACATAAAAAAAAGTAAATATAAAACAAAGTTATTCATTGATCAAAAGAAATATAATATTTCACCAATCAGATAATTGAAAAGAATTTTAGCATTAAGAATGTTAAAAAAATTCATATCACAAGTCTTTAACAAATTATCAGACAATTTTATCAAGGGATAAAATAATTAAAAAATTTAAGAATGTAATAAAATCCTTAATTATTAAAAGAACTGATGCTAGCTTGTAAAATTTTTTATTTTTGCCAGTCCTCTTATCCTAACAGCAGATTGCATATGCATATTTATCTGCCTACTTTTACCTTTTTCTCTTTTCTTTGCAGCCTAATAATCATGTAACTTTGTTCCTCTTTGTATTCACTCGCAATCACAGTCACGTCGGTCAGATTAAAAAAAGGTGCGGAGAAGTGAAAAAACGCACGAACGGGGTTTTCGAAAACCTGAACAAGCTGGTTTCGACCAAGAATTGTCATATTATAACTGCGTAATGCCAGCTTGCTTCGCACATTCGCCAACAAAACTTTATCAACTACTGTGTGTCCGCAACTTCGACAAATCAGCGAGTCACATTCTATAACAAAAAAAGTATCAGAAATTGAGAGCTACGAAAGAAATGAAGGAAAAAAGTGACATGAGACAAATTTTATTTTGCTGCCAAATATTATTTGATTTTAAACTTTCCGAACTCTCTTTTCAAATAGAGAAAGGCGCGAGAAAATGGTTGATTCATTAATTGGTTTTTCAATAAAATTAAATATTTGGCGAAGAAACTAAAAATGGATCAATGGAATTCAATAAAAATAGTTATGTTTAAGTGAGCACAAATTAAATGGATAAAAATTTGCTTTTATTTGAAAATCTGAAGAAAAACAAACCAACTGAAAGGATAAAAAAAGGATATAAAATATCAATAAACGACCGCACAAACATTACGATTATAATTAAAATCACCGGTCAAAAATTCACAATGTACCGTTCCAATTTCCCTCAAACAATCCGCAACTGACGTGTAGAATTCTGAGGAGACAGAACCGTTAACCGTTCGGCTTCGGCTCAATTTCAAGCCCCTCGGGCTCCGAGCAAAAAAGCCAAAAGTGGTGGATTATTTATAGCTGTTGCTTGATTGCTAATGCTAATGGGCTCGAATAAAGTAGTTGAGGAGGTGTTGCGGAATTTTTTAGTTCCAGGTAAAAGGCGTAGTCAGATTCCGGTGGATCTATCAAGTGTCCGCGTTAATGAATTTTCAAAAGGTTCTAATGGAATTATGAAATTAATGCGTGAGGAAATTTTAAACGAGAATCCATTCCGCTGGTGCGACGTTCAGCATTAACCAGGAAAGCTCAAAATGACTTGGCATCGTCTGCGACAAGTCGACCACGTGGTACTAAGTCAGTCATTGCGGTCTGAGCTGATTTTTTGGCAGTATTTGATATAATTATTAATTATTATATAATAATTATTGGAACCAACATATGATGCTCAGTCGCTGTATCAATAACGTTTCGTTCTTTTTTGAGCGCCTTTCGGCAATATTTTGCGATATTTGATTATAAAATATTCATGTTTACTGCATTAAAATGCAGAAATATTAATTTTTCTGAAGTTAAATAAGAAAAGTTTGAGTAATTTGATAAGAACACCGTTTTGTAACTCATTTCATTTCAGCTCTTTACTAAAATTACGTGTTTGGCATGTCGAATGCCATCATCGGTCTCTCTCTTCACTCATTCTATGCATCCTATCATGTGTTGAGCAAATGATACAGCATGGGACTGGTAATTTGTTGATATGACAGGAAATTAGTTCTGAGGTTTAATTCATTTCATTTTGCAGTGAAGCCTTCGACTTGTCGTTTGGTATACTCTTCGATATTTTCTTTTATAGAAGGTTTGAGAGCAGTCGATTTCTCGTCTATCGTTTAAATTATTCTGGTTTTTTAATTTGCAGTCGTTTTTGTGATAAAAAATAAAAAAATTGAAGATCTGTTGCCAAGAGAGAGTGAATGAAGAATCTCGCGAGTGCATGCTTAACAAGGACATCCGAGATGTGAAGGTTATCCCAACTGCCAAACTCTAACAAGCAAAAAACCACATTAGACCACATTAGACAATTACTGATTGTCCGCCTGTATTTCTATCCCCAAGTCACTCTATGGTGAAAGGGTTAAATCTCTGTGACGCGACGCCCGCGTCTTCCGACGCTTATGATACTTCTGATCCGGTGGTACATGTAATGAATGTACGATCCAAGCGTAATAATAATAAAATAATTCCTAGGGTGAGCATAGAATATGCTAATGAATATAGATAATTCTCAAAATTTCAAGGGAGACGAAAACCTATCCATTAATAAGCGCGGCGAGGTGCTGGCTTAGAACGTCAGAAGGCTTATGAATGTTGCAAGACATACCCACCTTATACACCCTTTCTAAATACTGAGTGGATGTGGCTTGGTTGTCAGAGATCCGTCTTCCTCATGTTGGCTCCCGAGTAATTATTAAATCTGGTTCCAAGCAAAGATATTGGTTATATCACTGGGGTGTCTCGGATAACTCGAGACGAAATGGCATAGCGACTGTCATGTTTGAAAAGGCTCGATTGAGTGGAAGCCAATGAATGATCGTATGGGCTATGTGCGTTTCAAAGGAAAAAAATATTTTGGTCATCAGTGTATATGCTCTTACTTTATGCATAGATGAATGATAACTAATATTTCAATCAGATTGGTTATATAGTCAGTCACCGCTGGAAGAATTCTATACTTGATAGTCGGGGTAGTGAAACTCGCCATAAATCAGATCATGTTATGGTTCGAAATTCCAAGATTCATAAAATTGACAAGTAACAACGTAAGAACAACGTATCCTATGATTTTTCAAAGATCTTAAATTAAAAGATCCGAAGGCAGTAAGCGCATTTCAAACCATATCGAAATACCTCAGTGAAATGAACGACATCTCTAGAAAGGCGAATGAATAGTGGTCCTAATTAAAGACATGCCTAAAAAAGTCAGCCACTTCCACACTAGAGTATACTAGTAAGAAATATGCTAGTTGGGTGTCGGAAGCAACTGTCCAATTGTCTGAAAAGGCTACCAAAGCACGAATGTCAGAAGATCCTGCTTATCGGATGCTTTGAAGAAAAATAGCGATAGCAGGATAGGCCAGAAGAAAAAAGCGATATGGCCTTAAGGGCGATAATAGGTGTGCAAATCAGTCCAGAGTATAGTATTATAAACCAAATATCTTGGATCTACTCTAATCCCAGATGACCAGGCAAAGAATGAAATTGTGACCTGAATAAATGCATGTTTTCCGGGTTGATGAAACCTTTATAGAACCGTTGCAAAATTACCATAAAAACGAAAATCCGGCTCCATTTACCAGCAATTCGCTCGACATTACTATATAGCTGCGAAACATTGCCAATGAGAGTGAAGGATATTAAGAAGCCATCAGCTTTTGACCACTTATTTCTAAGATATATTTTACACAACCGTAGAGCAGAATCGCAAAATCGCAATACGATTATATCCATTTCATTCATATACCACCTACCACCTATATTAATAATATTATCACACAGAGCGTCGCCTTCGCTGGTTTTATCACGTT
Source organism: Dracunculus medinensis (assembly GCA_900625125.1). Lineage (NCBI taxonomy): Eukaryota > Metazoa > Nematoda > Chromadorea > Rhabditida > Dracunculidae > Dracunculus > Dracunculus medinensis. Next base: position 184,582 of record UYYG01000028.1, on the reverse strand, counting down.
CTTCGTAGGCTTTTACAGGAGTTGGCACATACTTGCTGAACCCTGTGACAATATCAGAAGCGAGGTGGACAATCCAAGCGTGGACTGATACAGTCAGGAAAGATTTTAAGCATATAGGTAGACTGGCGATATATGGACTTAGACGATGGAAAAAAGAACGGCTTCCATTACTGTTGACGCTGGCGTCGGATTGAGCAGCTTGGAGATCTTTGTAGCCAGTCTAACCAGTAATCTTGTTAGAAGAAGAAGAAGGTGGCATTCGACATGTCAGTAAGGAAGAGTTGAAGTTCTTTCGTAGTATTGTTGGTGTTATGGCGGGGAATTCAAGAACTGTGGCAAAAGATCAGGAGTTGCAAAAAAAAGAATTAAAGTGTGTGTGTGGAACGTAGGAAGCATGTAATCAGGAAAATTTAACATGAAATGAAACAGCCAAAAATTCTTAGATCTTAGATATTAAATATTAACGAATTCAAATGGAATCGGGTATTTTTAGTCAAAAGATTGTATGGTTTATTATTCAGGCATGAAAAGTAAAGAAAGAGTGGTGTTCTAATAGTTCAGAAGGGTATAGTAAAAATTATCAGTGACTGATCAGTGGTTAATATCTATTATATTCCGTTGATATCCCTTTGATATAACGATCAATCAGATTTATTTTCGAACCACTTGGCAAAAGAGGAGTGTAATGACTATTGTGATCGATTCGAAATCAACAGAATATGGAAAACTTGCTTGTGATTGGTGATTGAAGTTGGAAATATGAAAAAAGAAAAGGTTGTTGGCTTAGTAAACATCAATTTCTTCATTATTTCTTCATAATCAACACTGTCTTCATACAATGACGCTTCTGTATATGGTTTTCGCCAGATGGAATATATGGGAATCGAATTGACTATATTATTGCTAAAAGGTGGTGATGAAGAAGTTCAATAACATGTTCAGAGACATGGCATTTATTATAGAACAGATCACGAATTGTTTATGTGTAAAATTCGAGTTAAGCCAAAAAAAAGCCACTCAGCTTTCACGACATGATTTTGAAAATCACCATTTTCAAAAGGAATTGCTTTGAAATCCTGTATGTCATAAATAGAGAGCCAGAGGAATTATGGCATGAAATTAAAGAAATTTTTAAATTGTTAAAGGTGTGATAAGTGATTACCAAAAATGAAAAATGAAGAAAGCAGATTGGATATCTGAACAAACCGTTAATATATCCAAGATAAGAAAAGAAGCGAAAGCCAAAAAAGACGAAAAAGGAACTTTATAAAGAGAGCTGTAGAAATACGAAAGAATAATACAATAATATTTGTAAAAACATCAAAGATATAAAGATATCACAGGCGATGTTCCTTACAAGAATTCCTAGTACTAGAAAATAAAATTAGATTAATACTCCATGGCCAAGCGACTGGAAAAGACAAATCTGCATTCCATTACAAAAAAAAATTTGAATATGCAAATTATCATACAATATTCCTTATTTTTGATGCTAGTAAAATAATGCAATAACATGCCAGTAAAATAGTGCTCGCATCACTCTTCCTTTTATCCAAAGCAGATTAAAGCCTTACGGGAAAACGATGCCATAAGAAATACGAGACATAATTGATTATATATAGTGGATAGCTGGAAAAGTTAGTATATGCTTCAATCAAAGGAAAGCCTTTGATTATGTTGATCACTCAAACTGTGTATTCGGAAAAGTGGGAATCCCTGGAAAAATGAAAATGGAACCATTTTCCTTATTAGAAATTTATATACAGATGAAGAAGCCGCAGTAGACAATTGGCTTCAATTTGATAAAAGAGTGACAAACGACAAAGATGCCCATTTCTATTTCTATTTCTATTTCTATTCAACTTTTGTGCACCATATTAAGAAAGGCTTGGAAGAAGATGAACATGGTTTTTAAATTGGAGGAAGAAACATCAATAACCTATGCTGATAGCAGAAAATATAGAGAGTCTCCATGTTTAAATTTTAATTTTAAAAGTCAAAGAACGCAGTGAGAAGAGGGAACTAAAGCTAAATATAGGAAAGACTAAACTAATATCAAAAGGTAATAGCATTTCAGGTTCAACCATCAACAATAAAATTATAAGCAATCAAGAATTACGCAACAGATTAGCTATGGGAATACCACGAATGCTTGGAAAAGAAAAAGAAATATTCAAATGCAGTGGTGTGGCTATGTTTAGAAATTTTACACATTAAGCCGTGATATTCCCGATGGTTCTGTGGATGCGAGACTGAGACAACTGACTGGAACAGGATAGGAAGTGTATCGATGTTTTTGAAGTTTGGTATTGGAGAAGACTCCGAGAATGCTAAAAAAAACGAATAGTTGAACCGGGTAGTAGCCATCAGGACGAATCTTTTTCACCAGACAGGCACTTAGTGACAGCTCGCCCTGTCTAAAAACAACTGTCCAACTTTCTGAAAGAACTGTAGAAGCCTGAATAATGTGAGGAGATCCTGACTATCGGGTACTTCGAAGAATTACAACAGCAGCAGCACGGCTAGATAGCAATCATTATTGGAGTGACGTGGCCTTGAGAATGGAGACAACTGCTCGATTATAATAAGAAACTATTTCGCCTTATTCACAAAGCAACTGTAACTCGAAAAAGGGTCAGTGAAATGATAGGGATATTAATGGAGCGCCTGTTAAGATTATTATGGATTGACTCATAAGATGGAAAAACTTTTTTGAGGCCAAACTTAACCACGATGCGAGTAATGGTGAGAGCTGTTAGAAGAAGAAGAAAGATATCATTTATAATCCACAAGCACTAAGCATTTTATTTATTTAGTGATCTTATTTAATTTAATTTTATTAGTTTAATAATTATTTAATATATTTAAAAAGATATAAAATGGTCGAGTGGTATATTGTTTCGATTAAGATTAAACCATTGATAGATTCGATTCCTATCTTTTCAAGGGCAGTAAAATCGTTTAAAGAAGTAAGAAGATTTTTCGCCTTTAAATTGTTCATAAATTGTTAAAAAGAAAGAAAAAAGAAAGGAAAGGAGTGAAGGAATAACTAAAGGAATGGTAAATATAAATTGAATCGAACTATTTATGTAACAGATTTTTGCAACAATCTCGTAAGACTTTTAGCCACATGGACAATAAGCCGATCGCGAAACTTTATAAACTTAATAACTAATAATCTATAATACAAATTGAAATACTTCTATTCGAATATCTGTCTTATTTATTTTATTGCAGTTTTTTTCTTTTTTCAGACGAAATAGTAGAGAACAATGTTTTCTTCCAAAAAAAAGATTATCCGAATAAATCCGAAGATAAATATTTTGAATATATTTAATATAATATTTTGAATAAATATTTGAAATACATTGAAAAATATTTCAAAGAATCCGTTTTTTGCTTCTAATTATTCTAAGAATCGTTATCACTTATTTCTTGTTTACCCTTTCAGTTATTTATTACTGCCATCATTATCACCATTATTTTTATAGAGGTTTGTTTAATCTCTGACGGTGAGAAGATAAAATGCTAGATAAAGATAATTCATTTTAATATCAAAATTTGGAAAGAATAACTCAGCTCAATTGTCTCAAATATATTGAAATAATTAAAATAGATATCACGAAAAAACGGTAGGAATCCTGGAGTTTATTGGAATTCATCGAATATTGCAAATAGATTCATCGCTGAAATTTTTTAGGCAATTTTTAGGCCATTTCTGGTATAATTCGGTATCTTCGACCTTAACATAACCAGTAATGATGGGGATTTAAAATTCTTCGACCCTTCTTTATAACAATTGCCTATGTTATCCATCTTTCTATCTTCTAGACTTATTTTTTTAAAACATTTTGCTCATGGCTACAATGGTACTTTCATTAAGTAAGCAAGCGCTCAGCATTCGCTTTTAGATTCGTTCCACTGGTTGTTAGTATTACGATGAGAAATTTTTTCTAAGAATTCGCATGAAATAGAAATATATCCCTAGCATTACTTGGATTTTTTACTGTTAGGCTTGCCGGGCACAGAGCTCGAAATTTAGTGGGTGCTCGAAGCACTAATTTGAGCAGTAATCTCGGCGACGCTCGATTTTTTGCTATTTTAATATAAAATTTTCGAAAAACCCTAAATTCAAAGAAGCCGATTGAGAGGCAAGAAAAGAGGATTCTTTGTTCAAAAAATCGTTTTGCAGATGATACAAATATTTTTTTTTGGATATCATTTAAAATTAATTTTAATTATTATTAAATTCCTTATAAAAAATTTCAATTTAATATTGGTGATTGGTCGATGACCCTCAAATGGCTAATCGTTGTGGTGCAAAAAATGTTAATACGCTCGACAATAATTGTTGCTGGAACAGATAATTTGGAGTGAATGCAATTAAAAGTTTTCGACCGGTTATTTCAATGCCATGTCTTTAAATTTTAGTTGCACGTTTGTTTCAATCCAGTTAGATTATAGGGAATAGTTGAGCATTGATTACTATCTTCATCATTAGCAATAAGAGCTTTTTAAAGGGGGGTGTATACAAAAGCAAAAGGTCAATCGGTCGGTTGTCATCATTGTCCACTCTTTAATTAACGAGTCGACACTCTTCTTATACGTTCACGCGTGCCAAGGCCATTCGCAATACGGATACGTATGCTGATTCTTTTTTCACTGTCAGTTTGGCAAGGTTTTTTGTCATTTTTTTACTTTTTCGTTTTATAAATGTCGCTACTATATTTATTCTTGTGATTTCTAATTTTCTGGATTATAAGCGAGTCATATATTCCACAATTTTTGATCTTTTTCATCTTCAACCTGTTTCTGGTTTGGTTTGGCTAAAATTCGAATGCACCAAAGAATCACTTATGGATAGAAATACAGGTGGGAGTTCTTACCACCTCTAAAATTTCATTTTTAGCGACAATTTGACTTTAGGGAAAGAAAATGGATCAAACCTATGATGGTTTGAATTTAGTTGAACCAATATAACACTTGACCATCATTATTCGTCCCATCATTATTTTTAAATCAAAAATATCCAAAACAAAATTACAGAGTGGTAAATGATTACATTACTTTCTATTTTTCTGATGTTATATTCTATTTCTGATGTTTTATTGTAATTTTAATTAAATCTTTTTTTCATTTTTTTCTAAGTTTTACAAAAATATTTGCCAAATTTGCCTCTTCGACCGATTTCAGTACCTTTGTCCTTGGTCCTTTTTCCCAGCCAGTAATAATCATTAAAGGCTTCAATTAGAACTTATCTTTATTTTTCAAGTTTTTTATATTTTAATATTATTTGTTTGTTTTCAAGAAGCTTAATTTGAAAAAGGAGTCATAAAAAATGAGCTCACTGTATCATAATTTTAAATCATTTTTTATTTTTCGATAGTCCTATTATCTATGTAATCATGTTAATGCTTTCAATCCAGGTGTGCGATTCCGGATTTAATAATGGCTGATATTTTTTAAATTCCAATTAATATTCTATAGATTATTGCTAAATATCAGTGAAACCAGTTGGTTAAATTTTTTCATGAACAATAAATCAACATCTTATTGTAGGCCAATATAATGTCGAATTAAAAAATTATATGAAGATTTACTTTATGCATTTAAAAAATAGAATCCAAGCTAAACCCGATGGTTGCTTGAGTGGAATATTGCATTGACCAGGATGAACCGTCATAGATTCCCGTTGGCTGGAATAAAGCCCCATTAGAATAGTACCAGTAAACTAGGCTTTTATGCAACTTTCAAAAAAGGTTTTTCAGGCTAAATAGTTAATACAGATGAAAAAGGCCAGTCAATTTTATTAAATCAATTTTACTGTTCTTGATTTAACATGTAATAAGTTTTTAGTACTGGAATTAAGAAGGAAAACTGGAATATTATTAGATAAATAAAATTTCGCTGAATCTTTGAGAAAAACTATCAATATTGCAGAAATTTATAAACTCTATTACGAAGGTTGAATTCTGCCCTTTGTTATACTAAAAATCTCAAGTTAAGGGATAATCTGTTTGAAGTAGATCCGGTATTAGCATTGTTTCGAGATCAAATTTCGAACATATAGCTAATACGATATTTTAAAGTGGTTCTTAGTGTTTACAAATATTTATTTTATCTTGTCAGCACTGTGGTCAAACTTCATAGAAAAGATGCGTTGAAAAATAATCGTCCAACTATAAAACTTCCAAAAATAAATTGGCACAAGAAGAAACTATTATTTAATTTATCGAAAAAAGAAATTTTAGAAATTTAATTTAGTGTTACTTGCAGCCATTTTGATGGCTGCACGACCCATATTTTAATGGAGATTTACTCTCGTCAAGGAATAGAATCGAACCTATGATAACGTGATATGTCTATCTTTATTATAGCTTCAATATTCTTCAGTCTTTAATTTCGATCAAATTTTAGTTTAATAACTATAAGCCTGCTTTTTATCAGATAGTTTCGCTAGGATTGTATTCAGCAGTGACTTCTTTTATTGCACACTCAGCGATCGAACAGCCCACCATTTAGCTCTTGTAACTGTCTCCACTGAGTGGAAGATTAAGAACATTTCGCAGGACAGTCAAGTGGAAATGGAAGTAACTTGAATTTAGCATCATTTCCAGGCGAAATATGTGTGCACAAAATTTTTAATGCGATAAAAATCTTATGGAGTTCCTTTGGTCATAATCGTTCAATACTAAGGCTCATTACAAGTCGATTCCATATGATTTAAGGCGATTAAATTTGAAAATTTAATTTTAAATTAACATTTTAAATTTATTTAGGAAAGAATTTAAAAGGATTTTCAAAGTTAAAAAGAGATTAAATAACGATATTCTCGGGATAAAAATATGAATAAAACATTTCAATCAATTTAGGTAATTTCTAATTTAATTTGCCTCTAGTTTGCCTTCCCTACCCCTTTATAAAATAGCAATCGAATTCATAACAAAAGATTTTGAGTTTATCAGTTTGCAAGGACTTAAGATTTATGATCAAAACATGGGAAAAATTAATTAAAAGTTCATTAGCTATAGCCAGTTATCAACTATCATGTAAATTATATAGATTTTCCGGTTAAAATAATCTGACTTTTCAATAGCAAAAAAGTTGAAAAAGTTAAAACCGTTTCGTTGGAGAGATAGAAGTATAAGGAGTTTCTGAATCCATCTTGCGATGAAATCGGTGCATAAAAAGATATTTCTTAACTTCAATTTTTTTCAAACACTTGAACTGAATTTCTATAATTAAGTGATAAGCGGGATACGATTGTGCCAAAGCAATGTTTGTTTAAATGGTGGAACATGTGAAATCGTCGAGAGAGAAAGATCATTCAGATGTGTATGCATGGATGGATATTCCGGAATTCTTTGTGAATCGATTTGTGATCGATCATGCAAAAATGCTGGACAATGTGTTATTGAAAATGGTATTTCCAGATGTATTTGTCCAAAAGGTTTAGGTTTTAATTTTTTTTCAAGGAATTTTATTTTAGGATAACAAAATAGATTAATCAGTGGTTTTTAGTGATGCACTTATCTGCATTCTTAGCTAGCATTCTTAAAAATCACTGAGAACCCAAAGAACTTTTTTGTGAGTTATATAAGTTAAATATTTAGTTAATCACTGAAAGATTAGAAACACGATTTCGAAATATTGTATATTATATTTATATTATATTCATCATATTTCATTATTCCATTATATTTCTTTGAAGTTCGAAAAGCAAATCGTTATCAGTAGATTTCCATTCTTCCATTCTTAAAAAATGCCACATTTAAAGCAAAGGTCACATCATTTGGCCTATTTTTTTGTTGTACATGAATTTGCGCACATAAAAATTCAATTGGACCATGTTTTTAAAATTTTCATTAACAAAATCCAACATTTTGCCAATAAATTTAAATAAATTTATTCAATTTCGGTTCGGTTTAATGACGATTTGTTGATTTATTGTGACTTATAAAAGTCTTATTACAGGATATGTGGGAGAAGAATGTGAAGATGAAATAATAGATTGCACTACTCAAGGTTGTGACCCTGGTGAAAGGTTATTAACGAGAACTTCACATAAACTAGTTATTTCAGAAAAACCTCACCATATCCGCAATAAATTTACTGTTTTCTAAATTCCGATTACAAAAGGAATGGTTGAAAAAGATTAACAATGCGGGAAAGCATTTTGAAGCAAAAAACCAAATGAGCCAAAAAGTAAGAAAACTCTGGGTTCTTAAGGCTTCTGGGATGAGTGTTAAGAGTATGCTGAAGACTAATAAATAGCAAGTTTTGTAATTCTCTACTATTATTTTCGAAATTATTCGATTTTAAAATTTATTAATCGAGTTTTTGCCATTTAAAACTTTCTCCGATTTGATTGATGGAATTTGATTACGATGATTTCTAATTTAAGAGATTTCATAATTTGGTGGCAGTGAAAGGATTCTTATTTTGGTGAAATTTCAATTAAATTTAAATTTTAATAAAAGATTGCCCATTAATATTTGCTACGAATTTGCAATTTAATCCTTTCTAATTAATTCTGAATTTATGAAGAATTTGAAAAAAATAAATCTTTGCGCCAAATTATGAATTTTCTTTTTCATAGTTTAGTGGTAACAAAAGGATAATGATTAAGGACAATGAGGATAATTTTAGATAATGATTTTCGTATAAACTACTGTAATTATACTTTTTGATTGGGACTTATTAGTAGGTTCGCAGTCACCATTGCGACTCTAGTTGGTTCATCTGGTTATTCGGATGAGACACCAAAGAGTCATTTGTGGACACTTACGCAGTGCAAGTAGATCTTCAGCATTTGCTGCTTCTACTTGTGTATGTGTGCAAATTTTATTTTATTTAATTTTTATTTTATTTTAAGCTAGATTTAAATCTATCATCTTTCATTTTCTTATCTTATCATTATCTTTCATTTTTATTTAATTGAATAATTCTTATAGATGCGTTCAAAATGCAAAAGGTTCACCGATCTGTATAATAGATCCTTGTTCGACAAATCCATGCGTCAATAAAGCTATTTGTTCCCCAACTTATCTAAAATCGAATTCGGTAATTCTTTCTTTTATAAATTTAGATATAAATAAATTTTTAGACTAATTTTTTAATGTGCCACGAATTTTCCTAATTATATTGCTTTAATATATATTTATCATTATTATAATATTATTAATAATGTTTCCATGAAAAGAAAGATTCTATCAGAAAAACAGTAATCCTAAAAAGGCCAAAGAGAAAGACAACATAAAATAAGAATGAATAAAAAGTTAAAAATGAAACAATATAATATTATAATAAATTCTGAAAAAATTACAATTACTTTTTGTTGATTCAACGGGGAAGAGGGAAAAGAATTCAATGGGGGTAGGAGAGGGGAGGGAAGGGAAAAATATTTCCACACAATTCTAAAAATGAAAAAAAATAAAAAATTAAATTAAATTAATGAAAAAAATTAAATTCAAGGAAACAGCCGAAGCAAGCTTTACATGTAATTGTACCGTTGGATTTAGCGGAAAGCTTTGTGAAAATGATATCGATGAATGTGAATCTAATCCATGTTTAAATGCCGGTATTTGCAAAAATGCAGTTGGATCATTCTCATGCATTTGTTTGAATGGGTTTTCTGGTATTTTTAAACTATTAAGATTTTTGTCTGTGGTGGATTTGTTAAGCCTTGTAGTTTATTCGAGTTATCTACATTCCACTTTATTATTTTTCTTCTTTTTCTAACAGCTCTCACCATTACTGGTTAGGCTGGCTCCACTGGCTACAAGAGTAAGAGGACGTCTCCAAACTGCTCGATCCGACGTCATCGCTAATAGTAATGAAAGCCATTCCTTTTTCCATCGTATAAGTCCATGTATCGCTGGTCCTCCTATGCGTTCAAAATCTTTCCTGGATGTATCACCCCAGGTCTTGACTGTCTCTTTCAACCATCACAGGGTTTAGCAAAAAACAAAATATGCGTCAATTCCTGCGGTGGACGACGGGGAATGTGCTTTAACCAGCGAAGTCGACGCTCTGTGATAACATTATTAATACAGGTGTATTTGAGCGAAGATACGATCATGTGCGATTTTATCCGTTCGACGGATGCGTAAAATATATCTTAGATATAAGTGGTTAAAGGCTGATAGTTTCTTAATGTCTTCTACTCCTACTACTTTTAATAAAAATAAATTAATATTAATAGTTAAATGAATAGGTAAATTATGCGAAAAATGGTCGGGCTGCAAGACGAATCCTTGTTTAAATGGAGGGATTTGCCAAGAAGTTGGAAAAGCATATAAATGCATATGTCCACCGACGTACACTTCTTATCACTGTGAGGTAGTGGTTTGTTAAAACATTTCATTGACAGGATATGATTAAAACGTAAAATAAAATATTTCATTTTACTCAACGAAAATCTGACCAAAATTGAAATTAAACAAAAAGATTGTTATGGCGAAGATTTCATCAACTCTGGTTTGATTGTCTCCATTAAGGTGAGATTTTTTCGAAAAGAAACCACTTAGGTAGGCATGCAGGTAGATCTAATCGCATTTCACTTTTGTTAATAAGATTTACACTCATCAAAGGCTAAGTGGGTTAAGTGAGATGATATGGCATTTGGACATGCTGAAAGGTACAAACCATTTGGCCATCTTATCTACTAAAATTAATTAAAATTATTCCTAAAATTATTTTCTATTGTTAATCGTGAATTGACAATCCGTTAAGTTTTTTAGTGATTTTTTTCATTCTTTTTTAAGGCAAAATTCACTGAAAATGTTTGCAATTGCACAGATAAAATGCATAAATGTATCCATAACAGTTGTATTTGCCCAGATGGTTCCAAGGTTCGTTACTTATAATTCATTACAAGTTATATAGTTAAAATTACAATTACAATTGACCTACTTACTCAGAAAATTTGCTTTAAGTGAAAGTCAAATAATTTTCCCCAAAATTTAGAAAGAAATTTGTGAACATGAGCTTGGTTGCGATTCTCCAAATTATTGTCTTAACGGTGGAATTTGTCTCAAAAACGAATCGAGATGTGTGTGTTCCGCTGGATTCGAAGGAAGTCGATGCGAAAACTTTATCAAATGCACAATTGATGGGTACATTGATCTTAAAATCCTGAAAATCTTGACTTTAGCGAATCCAAAGAAAAGAAATTGAAAAATATTTTTTGAATCATTTAAAAAAATCATTTAATTAACTAGTCTTGAAAATGTTTAGTAAATTCTGTATTCATGGCGAATGCGTTTGGACTTCAAACACACCAAAATGTGCATGTGATGATGGATTCGAAGGGAAATTTTGCGAAAATTTAGTTCGAAACACCTCATTGTGCGATGGATACAATTGTAATGGAGGTAATAAGTCTATCTATTCATGGGCATTACATCTGAAGTAATCAAAAAATACTTATTATGATTACGACATACAAATAATTTTTATACGATTGATTATGTTCATTATATCATCGAAAATTTGTTTATTCTCTTCAAGTAATTGCAATTTTCCTAAGGTGAATGCCATATTGATGGTAATGGTCGTGCAATTTGCGATTGTCCACCTTTCAAAAATGGTCAGTTTTGTGAAAAGACGGTAGAATGTGGTAGCAATTTTTGTTTGAATGGTGGGAAATGTTATCGAAATAATTCCGGTGATTATTTATTCATTCTCACTATTCTTTACCGGGATTATGCATCGGCAAGAGTAAGCGCGTCTTTTAAAACCTGATGGTAGTGGTTCACGTGTACTGTCGTCAAGTGACTCTTTAACATAATTTTTCTGATCCAACAAGCCACCGGAGCGAGCCTAACCAGAAATGACGGTTTAGAAAAAAATTATTATTACTATTATCATTATTCCTACCGTTATTAAAGTAGTATTCAAAAATCATTAATATTATTTATTACTTTGGTTCATTCATCCATTTCTAGGTTAACAAGACAAATTAAATTTAATTAATTAATAACATTTGCTATGCAGAACCAATTAAAATTAAGTATTGATCCATCTTTCCCATTCTTTGCATGATAATAAGTAAATGAAATGGAAATTTCCATAATAATAATCTCATATGTAGTTAAATCTTTGCCTTCATGCAAAATGGCTGCAGGGCCTGAGAACGAGCTATAGCAATCTTCCAGAACAGGAAACAGCTACCATCACCGTTGCAAACATCCAACAGCAGGTTAAAAACATGAAAAATTGTACAACTTAGTAGATGAGCCAGCTGCTTGCTTGCAGCAAGTTTTTACTTAGACCAGGAAGGACGGCATTAAACGGCAAAGATCCTTAAGACAACAATTACCAACTACCGACCAATAACCTATCTCCTCACAACCTGGGAAGTACTACCAAAAATCATAGCCATCAAGCTACAAGACCATATGAGCTATATGAACAGTTCAAAAGACCATTAGAATAACACCAGCTGCTCATAGATAAGGCAATTGCTTAAGACTCAAAATTCCGGCAGACCAATCTGTGCATAGCTTAGATTGACTGTAGAAAATCCTATGAAATGCCCCACACATGGATTTGTAAATATCTGGTTTTATACAAAATCACGATCCGAAAGACCTTTCGAGCATTCAATGGAACTGCGGAAAATTTAAAATCAACTCAGAATAGCTTGCACAAGTGGCTGTCAAATGAAGCATATATTATATATTAAACATATATTATAGTAATGCACTATCACTATTACTGTTGCATAGATTTGAAACTCCTCAATTAGATAATCTCAAGAAAGAACGATATAAATATAAATGCGGAAATAACATCAGTAATACTCTTTGCATAGATTAAATCAAATTATATTCTAAAAGTGAATAAGATATTGAATCTTATTCATCTATGAATCTACAGTAAGGACATTGGGATATCATTTGGACTGGAGAAATGTGGTCGGATGACAGTAAAGAGAGGGAAAATAGTTTGAGCTGATAACATGGAATTATTATCTGGGCTTTTAACAAATCAACTATAAGTTCCTTGGCATCAGTCAAATGAAAAATTAGTTTGATCAAGATGAAGGAAAGACAAGAAAATCCAAATATAAATACCATTAAAGACAAGTTCTTGAAGAACCAGCTTAACGGGAAAAATAAAATTCACGCCACAAGCATATATACTCCTTGCCAGTAATCAGATGTACACCTAGCACAGTATGATGGTCAAAGGAAGACATGGAGGCTGCGAAGATACTTCTTATAATGCATGAAATTTCCACCCAAGTCAAGTAGCATAAGATTGCACAGTAGCAGGAAAGAATCGGGTGAGGTTTGGTGGGTATCAAATCCACTGTCTTAAGCGAAATCCGAAATATTCAGGAATACAACAGCAAAGTGGCACAAAAGATGAGCTGCTGAAAAAATGCCTTAGGCATTGGAGACATTGGAGAAAGGCCAAGAAGTACCATAGCAAAGCAAAATCCTTCATGAGATTTATCATCGACAAATAGCTAGAATGGCTGACATTGAGAAACCCTATTAACGACTGGAAAAAGCTGGATTAAAAAACCCCACTCATTAGATACAACAACAGGTGCCTTAAACCAGAAATCTACCACATCAGACCCACATATAATGGCGGAATGTAAGATGTAAACAGGAAAACAGGAATAGGATATAACTCTGATTGGTATAATCAAGTAATTGGCATTGTCTACAGGAATATCTCAGTATATGGCTTACATCCCTCCGGAACCAGATGATTGCCCAAACAATCTTAGAGAATGACAGGTCAAGATCCTGTGGGACTTTTACACCCAAAATAAGTTGCTGGTCAATCAACCAGACATCTTGGTACTAAATAAATAAATCAGCACTGATATGGTAGACCACTAAGGCAACATCAGGAAAAAGGAATATGTAAAGTTAGAGAACCATGCTTTGAAAAATAAACTGGAGAAGATGTGGAGAATGAAGATCAGTGTGGTCCCAGTGATGGAAAGAACTATGACAATTAAACTAGAGAATGGTTTTAATTTTTAAAAAAAAAATTCGAAGAGATTCTAGAAACAACATCGCTATCCAGCAGAAGATACGGCTAGCATTGCGCAGCTTCCCCAAGCTTCCAGGCCTCTGGTGGTTGAGGATTACCGATACCGGATATAAGAAAGGGAGAAATTTTTTTTCACAAATATCTTCGATTTCACTCAAAGTATTGAAAGTTTGAAGAATAAATAGAAAATCTAACCTAAAAAATAAGGAATAAAAAGGCTTTTAGATGAGGCGAATTTCATTTGTTCGTGTGAAGAACCATTTAGTGGTCCATACTGTGAATTTCGTATTCATGTATCAAACTGCGATGGCCATTGTAAAGATTCACAAATTTGTTCCGAAGAAAATGGCACAAAAACTTGCAAAGAAGCTAGTTTTTAAAGAAGTTTAATTTTTTAATGCATAGCAGTGATTTAATTTATATTTAAATCTCATTCGAAATTGGAGAAATCCACTTGAAAATCCACTTACAAATTTTATTAACGATTTTAGAGATATATGAATCCTTAGGTGTCAGTCAAATGTGAAGAATGCGTTAATTCGATAGGATGTGTCGAAGATAGAAATGGCGTTGCTAATTGCATTTGTGATTTGTCTTGGAGTGGACCAACATGTTCGTATCAAACTGAGGTTACCGACACTAATAAAGAATCTCTAAAATAGGATAATTTCTTCAATTCTGTTTTCATTGTCGATAAGTTCAATTGTTATGTGAATTCACTAATTAATGCTCGAAATTTAGGGATGCGATGAATTGAATTGCATCAGTCCACAAATTTGTCGCCAAACTAGCAATGAATATGGAAAAGTATCTTTTTGTGGATGTGCTCCAGGATTGCTACCTCCAGATTGCTGGAAAAACACAGCAGCAACATTTACATCGTCATCTTTTTTTTTTCATCAATCGAAAAATATTAAAATCGGGTAAATAAAATAAATAAATGATTGAATAAATGAACTATATTCCTATAACTTTTTATCTTCTAAATCATCTTCTAAAATAACATCGTTTCTAATTTAACTATTATCGTTTACTATTAGGATGAGATTCCTATGAGACGGAGTCGTTTGGAGATAGAGTGGGCACCAGCAACTGGGTTTCGCAGCAAATGAAGGAATGAAGTCGAGCTTATGGTGGCTTAATCTCAGTTGACGCATAATTTCTGTTCAAGATTTTATTCTAGTCATAATTTTTTAATTACTCAAAATTTTAAAACTGTTTTTCAAGGTCCATTTCATCTTATCAGTTGAGTTTATCATTTCGAACGACATCTTCACAAACCAGGATCGCTACTGGAGAAAATATTCTTGGCCATGAGCAATTCATACTTGGAATTGAAAACGGATTTTTTGTTGCAAATTTTTCTGACGAAAGTATTAATGATTTCACTGAGTTTGCAGTGAATGATGATAAGTGGTACACAATAAATATCATTGATATTATGAAGGTTTGCTTGCTGAAAAATTATCATTAAAAATTTTCTTTTTCAATTCATTTGCAATTTATTGCAACGAAACTTCAAAATTTTATAAATAATTTCATGTAAAAAATAATCCATTAGCAACAAGAAATGAATGAAATTGAAAGCCTAGAAATTATAGCATAAGTTGACATTTAAGTCGACTGCTTATCATCTTAAGCTTCTGATAAACTGATATCATTAAGAAAATCTGGGTGTGTGGCTTCTGTCCACAAGCACTTCTCTGAAAAAAATCTCATCCATGATTCTAAATTTAAATTTAAATAAAACTGATGAAACAAAAATAATTAGTTTTTAAAATCTAATAAAAATCCCTTAGAAAGCAAGATCCTGAATGTTTTTTTCTAAAATACCATAAATCCAGATTTAATTTTTTAGCAAAAATTGATTACTATCAGTTATTGGATTTTTAAATTACAATTATTTTCTAGGTTCTGCCGATCATTTTATTCTTAGGCTAACTTCTATCTGCTTGCTTTATCATCTTCAGATTATTCATAGGATCGAATTCGTTTTAGATACTGCGGCTAGAGATTAAACGGAATGATTATACTTTGGCCGTTGTAAAAATGCCAAGAAAAAATAACTTAGGGATATTTTGGACAAGATTGGGCAAAGGTCGGGAGGACGGTTTCAGAGGATGCATACGTGATGTTATAATCAATGGCGAAAATCTAGACTTGATCAAAACCGGGTAAGAATTATGGAAAATTTCATTAGTTGGTATCTCCAGAAATAGAAATGCAAAACTATTCATTAAAACGACTGAGAGAATAACCAATATAGTTGCTAGCAAGAAAATCCCGTCCAACGGGCGGACAAACTCTTCTCTATATTCTTATTATCAATTATTACCATTGATATAACTCGCTCTACCCTTTGATATACAGTTGTATTACTTTTAAACTTGCCATAGTCTCTCCTTTATTCTCCTTTAACTGCATCATTCCTATTATATTCGTTCCATCCTCCCTATTTTCTTCATCATGTTTATCAGTGTTTCTGATGTTACAGTTCGTAAATAAAGTACGAGAGATTTGAGATGGTGGAAGAGTATAAAGTGCTTAGTGGGGTTTGAAGGGAGGTCGAATAAAATGTAATAAGATTTTGGTTATGAATTTTTTATGACATTGCAGAAGCATTTGAAAAGTATATAGGGCGACGGATATCCGCATGACCACCACCACAACATTGCATTATATGAAAATCATTATTGCACTTGAAATTAACGTTTATTTTCTTTATAGAAAATCATTTGGAGTTTCTGAAGGATGCCAACGAACGAAACAATGTATTCCAAATCCTTGCCAAAATGGTGGCTTATGCACGGATCAGTGGGACTCATTTGTATGCCATTGTCAGCGACCATTTCTCGCACCATATTGTATTGAGAAAATAAATGAATTTACCTTTGGGCATCAAAATCAGTCGTCAATTACCGAAATTGACTTGAGTGCAGATTCTAGTTTGGTTGAAATGAAAACGCATATGAGCGTTCTTTTAAGAACAAATAAACCAAATGGAACAATTTTCTATATAGGCGAAAAAGTATGCTACTGAAATTTCTAAAATTATTGTTTGATGCTTAGTTAACAATCGGGATTTCATGAGTTCTTAGCGGTATCTTGCTTTGACTGAAACCAAGCAACTTGGCTTCAACTCTTTTTACGGAAATAAACTCTTCCTTAAAAGTGAAATCCGAGGTGGTGGAAACCCATCTGTACTTCAAAACTTTTGAAGAATTGAAATCTGGCTTTTCCACCCTGTTATTTATATGTGTCATATGATCTATCTACCATGTATTCAAATAAATAATAATAATTGATTTCATTTTAATTAAATTAATTGTGTAATTTGTTTATTCATACAGCTAAATATGATGTGCAAAATATAAATACATTTACTGTACCTAATGTTTTATAGAAGTTTGACGATGTAAGTACATTCATATCGATGGAGATTCTTAATGGATCAGTAGAAGTTAAAACTCGACTCGGTGGAAAACGTATATTTTCAACAAATTCGAATGAAAAGATTGACGATAATATTGAACATCTTGTGGAACTAATTAGAAACCACAACAGCATACAGGTATTTTGTAATTTCGGCTATCGGATCTGGAGAATTTGGGGCATTCAAAAGTTAAAAAGAGAATTTGCAAATTATTTACTGGTTTTAAATGGTATGAAGGAAAAAAATAAGAAGAAGATACCTTTTTTTCCTCAGTTTTCTAGTATTTTTCAGGAAAGGATTTCTATATATTTATTTTCCTTTCCTTTTTACCTACCTTTTCTCCAGAACGCTGGTACTTTTGAGCATAATAGTTCATCCTAAAAATTTTTGTAGAAACCACTGTTATGCGTGGATCGTACGTGTAATTAATAATCTGGAGTTCGACTTAGAAATTCATAAGAAAAATATCTTCGTTTTTACAAGATAGTAAGGAACCAAGGAAAAAATACAATATTTAGATTTTTATTGATAGCAAACAATCGAGTGAATATGAAGTAAAGTGGCGGTTCGATCATCCGCTCCTCGCAGATACGTTGAACATCGGTAGTACAAGTGATGAATTTGGTGAAGCATTTTATTCAAAAGAATTCTATAAAGGCACAATGAAGGATTTTCGGATAAATGATCAAATTGTCTTACTGAAAAATATACCATTTAATTTTGAAGCTCCGCAGATTGGAAAAATTATTCGAGAGAACAATGTTTTAAATGTAAATAGCAGTTATTTTAAATAGTGCCCAATGCATTATATTAGTATCAGAAAAATTGATAAATTATTTTCTGTGCTGTGTTATTTGTAAGAAAGAGGTAAGATGTAGTTAGTATATAACTATAGTATATATATATAGAACCATAATGCTTGAACTAATAGTCTGAATAATATTCGTTTACTCCTTTGCTGGAGAGAATGGCAGTAGTAGTTATGTGATTAGCTGAGAAATTTTTTCATAAAAGATGCGCAAAATCCAGTATTTTTTATTTATTATCCAGTATTTTACAAAACTCATTGAATAATTGTTTCCAAAAATTCCAGTGTTTCATATCATAAGAGAATTTTTTAATGGAGATGATATTATATCTTCCACAGTGCCACAAAACTTCTTAAAATCCTAAATTTAAATGAAATTATCCAAAAAAAGCAAACTTTTTTCTAGGGTACAATATCCGATGATATTTGCAACACAGTATATCCTTGTGTCCATGGCAAATGCGAAAACACTTTCAACGATTTCCAGTGTTTTTGTAATTTTACATGGACTGGATCAAAATGTGATAAGAAAGATTACTGCGCAATATCACCTTGTATGGCCAATTCTATATGCATTAATTTTGATGGAGGATACTCGTGTATGTAAACTTATAAAGCTTGCTTGTAATTTGGCTAGCACATCATTTTGGATTGATTTTGAGATTCGGAGTTTATTACTGTTATTCATTGAAGATTGTCTTTTGCCGAAAAAATCGTAAAAATATTAACAATTTTATCTTCAAGGTACTCAAGCCGCAACATTTTTTCCTACTTCATCTGTCTCGTACAGTCGTAAGAATAATTCATTCGTGGGAGGTAATGAAATGAGATTTTCAATCAGGACACGATCGAATTTCGGTCAAATTTTGTTGCTGGTAACCATTTCTTTCCTAGCAATCTAATAATAATCCTAGTAATAGTTTTAAAATGTTAAAATAATTTTTTGAAAAAAAATTTTTTCAGGAATCAGGTGATAATTCTATGTCTGTTGCACTGGCTGATGGATTACTAGTATCTCAGTTGAACGTAGATGGCATGATGCAAGCAAATATATTATCATCAAATATAACTGATGGGAATTGGCATAAAATTGTATTAACAGATAATTCTGCAATTATTGATGGAAATATTATTCTTTATGCTAATAATTTAGAAGGCATGGAAAGGATAGTGAATCATGAGAATAATAATTTAATGCTTGGACGATATCACCATATGCCATCTTTCAGTGTTAGTTGAAATATTTTATGAGAGCGAATGCTTTCGATAGAGAAAAATAAATGCATATAGATCCACAGTTTCATCGGGTTTCAGTTTTTACAATTATTTTATTGGCTGAGAAGAAATCCAAAAAAAACCAAATCTATGATATTTGACTTCAAATGGATTATTTTATTGAAAAATATTCTAGACCTAAAAATTGCTTCAATTATCATTTTATTGGAAAGAATTTTAATTAAGATCATAAATTTCAGGAGTTTTAGGATCCTTATTTCAGGGATGTTTGAGAGATATCCAAATAGCGGACTCACCTATTATTTCATTTTTCGAGACCGAGAAAGCTGGTGTTTTATTCAATAGTAGCATTTCGGTATTTGTGTTAAAAAATAAAGTTAATCTCCGAAATGATGGATGTTATTCAATAGATATTTGTGGAGTTCGAAGCCCATGCAAAAATGGTGCATCTTGTTTAGATGAATGGAACCGCTATTTTTGTAAGTGTCAGTCAGGATACTCCGGTGAATTTTGTGAGGTGAGGAAATTGACATATCAATTCCAGGATGATCCAATTATGACCTTTGACAATTTTCAGATAAAAATTGACAAATGTGCTGACAATAAGTGCAAGCATGGACAATGCATCAGCAACGCAGTCAAATACAGGTTTTTTAAAATAAAATATCGCAAGTATTAGTAACTAGTAAATTTAAATTTTATTATAGAATTGGATTTCTAGAGCTGATTTCTTTTCTTGAAATGCAGTCAGAAATGTAACTCACAAAGGCTTTTCTTCTATCAATAATGAATAAGATGTTTTAAGAAATCTCATTTGAGACTCACCAGTACCATAAGCTTACAATTGAAAATGGATGTATTTAATATATCTCATTGAATTCGATTTATTTACAGTTATGCTTAATTTTCTTTTGTTGAAATATCCGTTCTTTTCAAAATGCACCCTTTACGATAGCCTTTATTTATTATTATATCTTAAATAATCCTGTTCATGCTTTAACTACGATGGAAGGCATAGAAATGAATATTTTCAAAAGATATTAATTTGTCAAATGACTATAAATAATGTAAATAAGACTGCAGTTGTTTGTGCGATCCTGGATTTACCGGCGAATTTTGTGATATTGAGATGGATTTGTGTGCAAAATCGTCATGTTTAAATGGTGGATCTTGTTCAATGAGGAATGGCATGGCATTTTGCAATTGTCCCATCTCATTCGTTGGATCTCGATGTCAAGTGAAGGTATTTTTTATAGGCCAAATCTCGAATTTTTGATATTTTTATGTACTTCACTGAACTTTCCCTTTTTGTTTAAATTGATCTATTTTAAAATTTATAAAATAATTCTCGAGGGAATGATTTTCAGCACTCCATAAAGATAAGTATTAAAATTTATCTTTCAAATTTTAACATTCATTTTTAATTTGCTTTTTGAAGCAGTAGGATTCAAAATCTTTCTGGATATGGAAGAAACAATAATCCCACCACAACTTCAGTCCCATTTAAAAAGAAAAATTTTTCAGCAGTCAACGAAATGCAATTTATCACCATGCGAAAACGGTGGAAAATGCAAAGACAACGAGGCAAGAATGCATTTCATCTTTCATCTTTATTATTATAACTATTATCTGTAAATGCTTATCGCATACCATTTCTATTCAGACTAACTCCGTTGTCCAGAGGGGAACTCAGCAGTAGTACAGGTCCTATTTTTAAACCATAGGTTCACTCCTATCGAGGAAGGGATCGAACTTGCGATGCGAATCGAAGCAACCATACCACTCGATCATTAACCCACTGAAACAAAACTTTCGAAAAGATTTCGCATGTTGTTATAAACAATTATCATTTTAATATTTTCTGTAACTAAAAACCACTGAATAAAAGAGTTAATGATTGAAGTAAATTGGTCAGTAAATTTTATTTAAAAATATATCGAACGAAAAGCAAAGAATAATCTACTTGTAAATTGAAGAATTCGTTTTTGTGCGAATGTACAGATGGTTATTACGGTGAATTGTGCGATCTCAAAGTTGATTATTGTTTGAACAGTGTTTGCAAAAATGGTGGAAGGTGTATTTCATTAAATGATGGGTTTAATTGTTCGTGTCCGGAAGGATATTCAGGTTATTTCAGAATTTCACTACTTGATAAATCTCAGTTGATCTTAATGTGGACCGTATTATGGAAGGTATCGCATGTACACCAGTGGTTATAGCAACAATTTAGGAATGTTTTAGCATTGTATTTTAGGAAAGTTTTGTGACGAGGCAACAGATGCTTGCAAAAAATCGCCTTGCGCACATGGGGTTTGCAGAACTATATGGAATAATTTCTTGTGCATTTGTGATGAAGGTTGGATTGGAGAAGATTGCAGCTATGATGATGATGAATGTTTGCAATATCCTTGTGAAAATAATGGCGAATGTTTGAATTCAGAAGGATCTTTCACTTGCAAATGTTCCGAGTTCTATTTCGGTTAGACCTTATCTCCATTTATTGGATTTATATGGGTTATATGGATGGATGCTATTTTATCGTTTAAATTTAAAGGTGATCGATGTGAAGTATCTGGCTCTTGCATTAGTGAACCATGCAGTAGCACAGGCTCTTGTGTGCAACACTCAAAATTAAATCATTCTTGCATATGTGATGTCGGTTATACTGGACAGCGATGTGACGAGCTTGTCGATTACTGCAGCTCAAGTCCATGTATAAATGGCGGCACATGTATAAGTCTAATAGGGTCGTTCAAATGCCTATGCATTCCAGGCTTCACAGGTCAGTTTTCTAAAATATGTGCTCCGATAACTTTTTATTCGATTATACTTTAACTAGAAAATATAATACTTGAAAAAGAACTGAAGATTTGAAACGATTTTTTTTCAAACATATGCTAATCGGTAGCGAGCTTTTATCGACTACCTATTACATTTGAGATGAAACTTGTTCAACTGATATCGACGATTGCGAGGATGGCTCTTGTCAAAATAATGGTCGTTGTATCGATCGTCTAAATGGCTTCGAGTGCGATTGTAATGGAACTGGATATCAAGGATTGCACTGCACCGATGATATAAACGAATGCGAACTTGGTCTATGTGTCCATGGCACTTGCAATAATAGTCATGGATCATTTTTATGTTCTTGCTATTCAGGTTCAGGTTTCTTTCATTATTCAACATGTTATTCAGTGCCGCAATTCTTTAATTTTTGCAATTACTGACACCCACTCATGCACTTACCATCAGGTGACTCTATGGAGAAATGGTATTACTATAATAGCTTTCCAGCGAGAAATGCTCCATAGTTAGAAGAGTTTTTTTATTCTTCACTGAATGCAAAGTAAAAAGCGAAAGAAAAAAGGAATATAACGGTTGACGATGAGTACATTATTGGTTCAGTTGTATGCCATGAATATTTCAATTGAATTTGAATAGAATCAAAGCGGGCTTGACTCTTCACATACCCAGGTGATGAGGACACCGAAGCACCAGTGCAGATGTTTCCTGCTGGAATAAACCTATATTTCAAGAACTCGAGTAGCACTGGAAACCAGTCTATACTTCTCTTGCCAACGAGCAAATCGAGTCTGGTTAGAAATGGTTGGCACTCTAAGAAAGTAGCTGATAAAGAGGATGATTGATTAAGAGAATTATGGCACAACTTTATAATCGCTGCCAAAGGAGGCTGAACAGCTAGGTTAGAAAAAATAAAGCTTAGAAGGAATATTTTAATGGTATTTCACATTTCATATTTAAAAGAATTGACAGAATATACTAATAGTTACTGGTAGATAGATAAGAGTTGATTTTGATGGCAATAATCTATAAAATATTCATTCTATGTTGATGTTAAACGTTATTAAGAAATGAAAAACGACAAGTGGCAAATTCAGTGAAAAAACTTTTGAAAATTTCAGGTTATATTGGTTCTAAATGTAATATGAAAAATCCATGTTTGCTTGATGTAGAAAATCGCACTCATCATAACTGCATTCATGGTGTTTGTATAAATCCAACGGTGATCTCCAATCCTGGTGGTGAGGATAATATACATTATGAATGTCGGTGTGATGAAGGATATTCTGGGTTATACTGTTTTCAACAAGAATTTAGCAAGTAAAAATATTTTTAATCCTAAAAGAGAGGAGCCATAATTTACTTTAGATTCAAAATTCATATTTACGAGTATTCTTAAACATTTTGTTATCAATCGGGTTTTCAGTTCTGTGCCATTTAGCTACGTTGCTGGTCCTATTATTGTATTCTTGCTAGCTTTTAGTCTACTTATTTGTGTTCTCATATGTATCATAACATTACGAGATCGTCGTGCGATGCAGGGTAGTTACAGTCCATCAAATCAAGAAAATGGAGCAGCTCGTCTGCCGGTATAATTTCCTGTTGGATTTCTAAAACAATGCTTCCGTAAAAGCAGTCTTCTTCCTCTCGTAATTATCTAAAAGTAATTTAAATTATCATTAAAATCTGGTTTTTTTCAGATGAATTTACTGTTAAAAATACCTGCAGAAGAACGCCTTATATAACCAGATTAATCAAAATTATTGCTTCTATACGGGTTTAATTTAATTAAACTAACAAAAAACGACGTGCCGATTTATTTTCATTGCATTTTCATTATGACTGATTGCGATTTTATGTAAATATAAATAAACTAACTTTTTCGCTCACAAATTCGAAATGGATTCAACTTCTCCCCGTTGACAATAAAAACCCGTCATCAAACTAATTCGGATTTCGCTGGAGACTATTCTTTGGCAAAAAATATTATTGTAATTATATTATAAAATATTATAACAAATAATTAAATAATATAGAATGTATTCATTTTAAAATAATTCAGGGAAGTAGAAAAATTTCAGTAGCTGTCGCGGGGGTTCTATTCTCGGCCTTTCAAAAATCCAACTTTTCATCGAATGATTGAATGATAGAATTTAGAATTTATCTGGTTCGAAAGGAATTAATAACGGCCACGAACCAGACAAAAACCAACCTTGTACCAGATAAATGCCAAAAAGCATTACTGCTGGCTAAATATGACGATAAAAGCACCATGATCACCGGAAAGATCTTCTTAATTTGTTAAAAACATATGCTTTCGAAAAAAAATTCAATTTTGATTCAATTCAATTCAAAATTCTGCCCAATTCCTTTAAAAATTTTATAAATTTCGTTATTTCAGTAAAAAATGAACAATCTTAAACTAACTTTTGCGAAATAAAAAACAATATTTAGCAATAAAAACAAGAATATTTCCTTACAAAATAGTATTACTAAATAGTATTAATATATGAATGAAAGGCATAAAAATCACTTTCACTTTTAATAATAAATTATCCAATAAATAAAAAAAAAAAAATTTCTTTTCAGATCCATTCGAAGTTAAAGGCTTAAACAAGGTGAAATAATTATTTCGAATTTCTCGAACATTAATTTAATTTATCAAAAACAAAATCATTAAAATCGTGCATTAGAATTGATTAAATTCAAATAAAAAGCATTTTTTAAATAAAATACCTTTAAAATACCTTTTTCAAACAAAATGCCCTTATAATTCTATTTAAAACTTTTGATTAAATACGAAAATCAATTGTGAAACAGTCAATACATTAATTAAACAATTAATGCATTGACTGCAATTAATCCTAACAATATCAATATAATAAAAATAAAATAATGAGAAATAATGCAAATAATGAGAATAACGCAAAAATAAAATTTCATTTGAAATAGAGAATAAAATTACCCGTTGTCTATCACAAAACAAATCAATAATAAAAAAATTAACCGAGACGGTTGGTTAGATATTGTTGCAGAAAAATTAAAGAATAACAGTTTTTACATAAAACATAAGAAATTCGAAAGATTAGGATAGGCGCTCATAAAATAAAATGTAGGCTTCTGCATTGAACACACGAGATGATGGTACGGTACAAACTCGCGAATCACTTGTGAAATACCATTCACCTCCATCACAGTTCCAATTTCTGCAAATCCTCTGTCGTAAATAAGTAAATAAAAAATAATCTAAATCTTCAACGAAATATTTGTAGTGACTTATTTGCATAATGTTAAATCCGCGATTTTTGTTAAAGGAAAGCAACAAGGAAGCTGAATTGATAAATCGAAATTAGTTAATAAACTACTACTTTAAAAAACAAAAAATGAATTAAATTTAGATAGCTAAAAAATGAATTTAAATTTTTAGACAGCTAAATAATATTAAATATTGGCACTCTGACAATAAATTTAGACTCATCTGAATAATAAAAAATGATAACGAATAACATTAAGAAGATTACTTTTCATTAACACATTCTGCATCGCTAAATTCATCTTCCTGCTTTGTTTGAGTAGATGCTTGATCGAAGAAAGTTGCAGTTTTCGAATTGAACTTTCGCCTGCGTACATATGAAACAAAATGACCATTCGATAAATCGCCGGAATGACAAACAACACCATATAAAGAATACAAAATACTTTTATGATTTTTCGATACTCGCTAAAAAAGTATCTTTATACAAATAAATGGTGATGTATACTATTTTCAGAATTCGCATAAAATAATCATATCTCAACTAATCTGAAGTAATTTCCATTGATTAAAAAGGAATATATTAAATCATCATTAACCTTGGCACTCTGACAACAAAATGGAGCAATATCAAGAATAGATGGAAATGAAATATGCCCTCCAAATTTGCGTACATAATTTTGCCCACTCAATGATTGAATCTGCAATTTAAAAGTACATTAAATATGGTTGAGCCACTAAAAAACAAAGATGCCAAGATGTAGAGAAAATATATAAATACTAACCTGCTCAAATCTTTTCAAATGCAAAGTTAGAATTAATGGTGGTTCATAAATCAAATAACGCTTCGACGCTTCCACAGTCTTTCGCTTCAGGCCATTAGATTGCTAAAACAATTATTATGATAAATTAAAAGTTATAATTATGGAATTATAATTAATAAAAGTCGAACATCCTAAATTATAAATCATAAAAATCTGCAAAATTTTAGAAATCAACTAGACAAAAGCAATAGATCATAAAAAATAACCTCTTTATTTTGAGGAAGACAGCATTTTTCACATTCATAAGCATTTGCCGCGCGAAGAATTTCCTCCGTTATAAAAGCTCTTAAGCATGAAGTTAACGAGCCAGGTAAATTTTCTTCATCTGCAAGCATTCGTAGCGGTGAACAACCATCAGGATCCGCAGGATCAACCGATAACTGTTCCATTTTTTCATTGATATTATCTGTAAATGCTTCTAAAGCATTATTACATTTAAAAGGAGCGATTTAAAAAAAAAATTATGAAAAAAAAATATATCAATGACAAAAAAACCAACCTATTAATTAGTGAGTCTAACCTATATGGTCCTGATAGCATGAATTTTAAAATTTTTTAATATTCAGTAACATAATGGTTGAGTTTATGACCATCAGTAATTAGTTTATCAAATCAATAACCTATTAGTGAAAAAGAGCAAAAAAACAGTAGTACTCCAACAAACCAAAAAAATGGATCTGAAATTTGATAAAAAATGTATGAAGCTATAAATATAAAGCTAACTTATATGTTCGTCTAATTCGCAAATAAAACCATTGCTTAATTCGGAATTGACAACATTACCGCATTCGACAATTAGATGCTCATTGTTTATGCTACTATTTTCTCCAACAGAATTTCTTCGAATATTCTAAAATGATAGAAAATGAAACAAAATCAACCACTGGAGAAGATAAAATTATTATAGAAAAAATTTTTAAAGTAATAAAGTAAAAATAAAATGAAAGTAGCAAAATAAAATTAACCTTCCATTCTTCAACTTTGATTTTCTTTTTCCTCTGACGTTTGCTAAGATAAGATGAAGATTTGTGCATCTTGTTGGTAGGAAATGATGCCACTGGAAGAGAAAGGTCGAGGAATTCTTCGAATGTTCGAGAAAGATGACCGCAGTTAGAACATTTGATAGTCTGCAATAAAGTCCCACCAAAAACAGCATCCAAAAGTGGTCGTCCGCAAGATTTTAGCATTTGCTGAAAATTGAAATAATCATCAATTCAAAAATCATTTAAAATATTTCTTCAAATTTCTTTCAGCATTTAGAATCCAAAAATTGGCAAAAATCGCTAATATATCACTGAAAAATAAATAATTTTGTTCTAAGATCCAAAATTTGCATTGTAAATTCATTGCATCTGTTGTAATATTTTTTTAAATTATAGAAGAAACATATATAAACAAATACCCGTTCAACAAAACGATCATTATTTGATGAATTTATACCATTTCTTGGACTACAAGATTTCAAATATTGCATTATGGCTTCTTTGTACCAATTTATTTCCTCCATCCGCAGTCCATCCAACAAATAGCGCAGTAATTCATGTGCATCTTGCTGTGCCCAGCCACGAAATCGAGGAGACCTAAAAGAATAGAAAATATAAAAAATTACTGAAACAAAGGTTCACTGATGCTAGTACAATATTCCAAATTGCACAATCATAGTTTAATTCCACATAGTTTTCTTAACATATACAGAGAATATTCGAAAAATAAGATCGTGATACAAAATTATATTTGAAAGAAAAAATGAAAAAAAGAGAAAAATTCACTTATACACAATCTCATTAAAAAGAGCAGCTGGATGAACTGAATGACCTGCATGAAATTCACGGAAAAAACATATAAAATGGTCGTTCAAGGAACCATTGAATAGATTTAATGATAGCTTTGTACTGGAATAAACCTAAAAGAAAATAGAGTTTTTCTTATAGGGTTTCATCTACAGTCTTAATGTGATATTTCTTTCATCTCACTCGGCTAACTTTTTTTTCTAAACACTTTTTCAGCTAATAATTTAATTCATCATGTTTAATTTGACTGACATGGGAAGAATAAATCTTTGCATTGGCTTGACCAGCAGCATCAGCGAAAGATGGAACTTTGATAAATTTTCGCTTTCCCACTTTTTCAATGTAAAATTCTATGGGATGCGTAAATAAAATACACTGAATAATTGAATTGAAAAAACATGTGTTGCCAAGATTTACCAGTCCCTGAAAAGTATAATGCAAATGAAAAGCAAAAAATATAATAAAGAAATATATACAAATGTACACAAATGTTAATGCAGCACACCATACAACGCATATATCTGATAATATTAATTTCACAAATATCCTTAAGTCACAGATATGGAATAATCTGGGAATTACCTTCGGAGGTTGTGAAAAATCTTTCATTTGCTGCTTCTCAGATATAACATCTATTTTTTCATCAGTAGATTGTTTTGAATTGGAAATACTGTTTACATTTGACTCTTTTACTTCACTGCTCTCCTTATTTGGATTGTTGTTGTCGTCGATAAGTTCCGATGAAAAGACCGGAAAAACTGAGGGACCAGGTAATTTTGAACGTACTTTTATAAATGAAGTAAAACCATTTAAAAAGTTCTTTGCTGGCCCATTCTCTCCTTGCGCTCGAATATCCACTACACAACTCAAGCATCTGAAAAATTTAATTAAAGGAACTTCTAAAAATTTAGTAATAGAAATTTTGTAGTTGCTATTTAAGCACCAGAAGAACTCAAGAAAAATGGAAAAAAAACATTATAATGAAAACAGATGAAATTACCTGAACATATTGTTGCTCATCAATAAGAATATTGAATGTTGATAAGTACAAACTGAAGATTTGTAATGTGCCAAACTATGCTCTTCACATCCAAAAAAACCACAAGAAACACATAAAGAGATCTAAAACAAAAAATAGCACTATAAAAAAATAAACAAACAAGAAAAAAGAATAACCTCTTACTAAATAACCGAAAATTAAACAATTATCATCAGGATGAAAATTCTCATTAGGATGAAAAACTAACCACAGAATTAGTGACAATCGAATCTAACCGGTCACAATCTTCACAAAAAGTACCAAAATTTTTCTTTTTACCAAGAGTTTTGAATTTTCGCCTTATTTCTGCCATTTTGAAAATTCCTGACTTGTTTTTGTGCGTACAATTCTGAACAATACCATCTAAATTATTTATTGTAATTAATTTAAATCTCATTTCGCATAAAAATTATGAAAAAAGAGATTGTAATTTCATGAAAGAAAAAAAGAATTATAATAACAATTAAATGAATTTCATATAGGTTTGAAAAAATTTTAAATCTTTAATTCAAAAATATGGTTTTAAAAAACTAATATTACTTCCTTTGATTTTATAAGAATAATTTTGACTAATGGACTCTTACACTGTAAACATTTCGTATAAATATAAAAACTATATAATAATTATAAAATTATAAATTATAAAACTACTGTAAAAATATGCCTTGGAAGTTAAGATTTCACCTCGGAGATCCAATTTTTTCGTATTCTTATATTCACCACTTATAGCTGATAATGTTTCGACACTGCTGGAATTTTTCGAAAACATAATTCAATACAGGTAACAAAAACGAAAAGAGAAATATCTGCAAAAGAAGACAAAAAATGTGAAATGATTTAAACTGAATCAAAGAACTGAATTAAAAAAAAATCATATCAGTCAAAAATTAAGATCAACATAGATGGATGTGAGTCTCTTTTGACCCTTGACCTCGCCTCATTTGGACCCTGTATTCTTTCCTGTCCTTGCATTAATGTTTTTTATGTTATATAATGCTTTTTTATTTCCCCTTAAAATGAGGTAAACGAAGTCCATCCATGAATTCTCTTTTGCTCTAATACGTTAGCGTTAGCAGATCTTTTTAGGGCATCACAACCACCTTTCAGACTCTCTGTAATAAACTCAGAGCTTTCGATACTGCTTCGTAAGCCCGTTGTAATGGATACCATCAAAACTCGTTTATTTTTTAGCTATATTCCATCATAAATGTTATCTTCCTTTGCCACTTTAACTCTCAGATAGATTACAATTTCTTGATATTAATTTCTCGATAATTTCTTTGAAAACTATGGTGTAATTCTCCACAGTATCGAACCACTTAATACTATTTAACATATATATCGCACCTTATTTTTTTGGCATTAACACGACATTTTTTCAATAGTTCCCTATGACGCTCCGCAACAGCCCCCTAATATACTGCTCTTTATTATATATTAATGATAAAAACCACTATATTGCTTGTGAGAACTGAAAACTTGGCCTGCTGGGAGTTCCACAAGTTGGATGACGTTAGTGGAGAACTGAGAAGAAGGCGTTTAATGCAGGCGAGTCCAACAGGATACATTAAGAAAACGTGATGAACTTTAAGAAGACAGGAAGATTCCTTCTCTTACTTCAGTTGTACAGCTAGATTTTATGGAATAGCAAGTGGCAAAGTGGCAATAGAATCAGGTGGAAATAAGAAACGAAGGGCGAAATTTAAAAAGAGAGATACACTGCTGGATGAAATGAAATTTGGATGGCCAGCATAAAGAACGAACACAACGGCTGAAGCTTCGAGTCCAGTAAAACCACCTACAAAGTTTGAAAATAACTGGGACAACCCTGCACGGATGTGTACTACTAAACCGCAGAGGAATACGGCTTCGGATTTTTTACTTAGCGGTTCAACCACTCTAAAAACGCAGCGTAGATTTCGTCTTACAGTTTCGATTTTTTAATGTTGTTTTAAATTTGATTTATTTATTATTAGTTTGGATAGTTTAGCTGAGTTTGAGTTTAGGCTCTACAGATTCGAGTTTTTCGTTCCTTTTGATATTCTTCGGTGTTGTTCATCGCGAAGCGAGCACTCGCCACTCCTTTCGGAATGAACTTTCGAGAAATGCTTGTCGGGGAGGGTGCTCGAGGAGGGAGGTGAGAGCGGTGTCTGTCGGCGACGGCGTTGGTGACGGCCGAAAGGACGCGTTTCGCCTCCGAGACTCGTTGGGCGCGAAATGGAATTGGAGGCGACGGGCAGTCGCTCGCTCACTCCTTTCTTAACAGTTTTAATTTAAATA
Organism: Dracunculus medinensis; assembly: GCA_900625125.1. Lineage (NCBI taxonomy): Eukaryota > Metazoa > Nematoda > Chromadorea > Rhabditida > Dracunculidae > Dracunculus > Dracunculus medinensis. The sequence continues at coordinate 153,098 of UYYG01000028.1, read as the reverse complement.
AAACTCAATTTTTAGTGGGAATATTGAATTTAAGTTTTATAATTAATTTCTCAGTTTTTGGAATTAATTTTCTTTTTAAGGGATCGCGTCGGAAATTTCAGCGAAATTGTGGGGAAATAAACAATTTTGTCATTTTTTCTTTGAGCGCACTTTTTCTTCGTTGCTGCTTAAACCAGCTGCACCTGCTGCGAAGCTGGTTGAGACATTTCCTGCAGTCATTTATTTTCATTTAGTCTTTTATGAGCGTACCTTTGGCTGTTGAAGGCATGGATGCTCTCGCACTCGCTCAAGAAGGTGAACGTTTATGCAGGGAAAACAATATGAAATCTGGTTGGCTTATTGCGATTTATTTAAATTTCTTTTATTATCACTCGAAGCGGAGAAATTGAATTTCCCCGATTAATTTTCTGACTCCAATCAATTTTAATTTTTTAAAGTAACAAATGCTTTTTTTGAAAAATATTTATTTTTTCAATTTCGAATTTCCTTATTTTGCTCACTTAAATTATTTTTAAGCAAAAGGTGATGAAAATTTGAGCTTAAAATGGTGCAAATGGTGCATTTTGCGTCATAAATGAAACAATTTTTTCTTTAACAGCATTTGTCATTTCTGATTTGGCTACTTCTATTAACCAATGAAGTGGTCACCAGCCAGAGAATTGAGAATGGAATTAGGAATGGGTTCATTTCAGTTCTAATAGCAAGTTTATTTCTATCAAGAATGAAAAATCAATTCCATTGCCCTTAAAACAAGTCGGAACAACATCCCGCTGAACTCCTATCACAGAATCCTATAGCCTCTTCAAGTTTATGAGTTTTATTTAAGAAAGTGTTAATGCTATGTATGCAAATGTTGTCTTTAAATATATTAAATATATATTTTTGTTTACACTCATATTTGCAACAAAAAGCCATATTTTTTCATTGTAGGCATTAAATATCTGGAATTGGCACTTGAAAAGAAAGTTGATTTGGGTGGGCGCAGTCTTGAAGCTGTTTCAGCAATCTATTCACAGTTAGGAAATGCTTATTTTTCTTTGCGTAACTTCGAGAAAGCGTTAGAATATCATCAGTATGACCTAGAAACAGCCAAGTTTGTTTGTTTTATGTATTTGTCTGCAACGAATTCATATTTATTCATTTAAATTGTTCAAATAGTCAAAATAAATATACCTTCATTAAATATAAGACTAAATTAATTAATTCACTAAAATAAATTTTGTGACATGCGGTATTTGGAATGCGTATGGTGAAATTACTGGACTACCATTTTTTTGTCAAAAAGTTGATAGCAGGTTTACCTCTTTCATTTTCTGGCTAATTTTCAGCTCCAAGAGTTAAAGTTTCAGGATTTTGGCGGAAAAATCGGGCTTGGCCAAAGCGCATGGAAATCTAGCAAATACCTATAAAGCATTAGGTAGTTATGATAACGCATATGATCATGCTGTTGATCATCTTCGACTTGCACGAGAATTGAATGACAAGGTCTGTTCTGTCGACTTTTTTATCTGGTGTATACCTAATAAATATTGTTTATTTAGCTTGATTAGAAACTAAAGATGATCGAATATCTTTATTAGCTGAGACCATGGGTTCGATTATCCTTTGATAGAAGCAGACTTATCATTCAATATACATTTATGACATCTCTATACTTCTATGTCCAAGCGGTTGGTAGAAATATTGGTCACCTAATTCATTCTTTTAAATCGGTCGCTTTCCAAGTCATGAAAATTCTTTCTTTTAGTTTTTTCATTATTATTTTTTAATGTTTTCTTGGTATTCTGTTCTTTATCTTAATTTTCTACATTCTTTAAAATCGAATTTTTTGCTTATTTTCATAAATATCTATTCGTAAATTTTATCGAACATTAACTATGGGCTAAAAATTTAGCCTCTTTAAATTTTCCAAGCTCAATTTAATTTTAATATTATTTAATATTATTTATAGTTAATCATTAAATTTTTTAAGGAATATGAAGCTCGTGCTCTTTATAATATTGCCTCCATATATCATTGCCGCGCCAAGTCTTTCATACGTGTTGCTACGCGTGCCGACGATTCAACGTTGTTAACAATGGCCAATCCTGACATTACTTCACAATTGCAAGCAGCTATTAATTGCTATTTGTGAGCATTCCTATGTTATTCATATTTTGATCATCTGAATTTTGGAAATTTTCATTTTTTAAGAAGGGAATTAAACAAATAATTTTTTTTCTAAAATGGATTCTTTGCGAGTTTTTTTTTTGAAAACCAGACTTCTCATTTTAATAAGATCAAATTGGAATTTTTATATAAATATATTGCTAAAAGCTTAAAATATATTGCGGATGGTGCTGGCGATTCATATGTATTTCTAATGCCAAAAGACTCCCTGGATATTTGTCTACAAGCCAGCTGAGCGAGTCAAACAATGATGAATACTTTAAAAATTTTTTTTTCATGGTCAATTTTATGATAAACTAATAAATTTCAGGCAAAATTTGCAAATAGTGGAAAATTTGAAAGATTTAGCTGCTTGTGGTCGCGTCTATGGTAATTTAGGTAATAGTTATTATATGCTTGGCGATTATAAAACTGCGGTTCACTATCACAATAAGGTTTTTATTTATTATTTCTGACTAGAAAGTACTTTTTTTGTGAGGAGCAGTTTCGAGTTCTTTCTTTTTCATAATTTTATTAATAATTTCACTATTAAACTTTTTCACAATGCAAAAAAGGAAAGATAAAAGGAATTATATCTTTCCTGCCAAAAATTTTGATTTTATCTTTTTATTTTTTTTATTTCTTTTTCTTTTTTTAATTCACACACTAGTTAATGTTTTTTTTATCTTGTATATTTTAGCGTCTTGACACTGCACGACAATTTGGCGATAGAGCTGCAATGCGACGAGCTTATACAAATCTGGCTAATGCTCATATTTTTCTTTCAGAGCCAAGCAAAGCTCTCGATTATTATCGGTATTGCTTATTAACGTTGTCGGAAAACGATAAGATAATTTAAAGCATTTAAAAATTTTATATTTCATATTCATAGTTTGGTATGTGTTCTTCATGAATAATTGAATAAATAAGATATTTTAAGTTTTTAAGATATGTTATGTTAAATTTCGCCATTAAAACTTTAAAGGTATTTTTTAATTATAAAATTAAATTATAAGACAATTATAAAATAAAATTGAAGGAAAATGAAAGATATAAGTTAAACAAATAATGTTAATATTTTTCTGCAAATTGATAATTAGTAGCAATGAATGAAAAATATAATTGAAATCTCAGATATATTACGTAGTATTTATTAAATAATTGAATATTTATATATTAAGCTGTAAAAATAAAAAGGAAATATGTTTTACAATTTTTGTTGATTTTTTAATCAAGCCCATGATCTGACTAATTCTTTTTCGTAAAATCTTATTTTTTAAGGTTAGCATATTCACTAGCGATTGAATTAAAGGATGACATTACTGAAGCACAATGCTCTTTTAATGTTGGCAATGGTGCAGCTATTTCTGGTGATCATTTAACAGGTTTTTTTTTTAATAAAACAGTTCTTTATATTTTTTCTAGAGGTATTTTGATCAATTTTTTGAAATTATTTTCATATTTTGGGTTTTAAAAAATCTAGATGAATTTAAAATGAGTGTCTAAATTAATTTATTGTTGGTTTCTTTCAATTAACATACGATATAAACACAGAAATTTGAAAAAAAACTTTCAATAGTCAATTTTTTATCAGATTGAAATCTTTATTTCAATATTAAATTTTCGTAAAATGTGAAATTTTCCACATAAAAATAGTACTTTTCTCTGTGGTAAAGATCATCTTCAAAGATCGTCGGGTCCTTTACCTGGTAGATTGAAGCTTCTTCACTCTTCACTCTTCCTGGCAGTGCACTGTCTTGGACAGAGATCTGTGTTGTTGTTTCTGGAATTTGCTGAAATATATATATATGACTTCTATACATTATTTCCATTTTTTATGAAGGACAAATGAAATGAGTGCATAAGTTTAATTTAATTTAATGAAAAGAGCTGCAAATATTCTAAAATGTATTTAATTGAAAAATCAAAATCAGGTATAGATGTTTTATATTTTTATAAATTGATTTTTTTATATTCATATTATTTTATGGTATAAGAATTTACCCAACTTAACGCGATAGATTTTCAGCCTCCGAATTTCATACTCGTTATTTGAAATTAGCGCGTAAACTTGGCGATCGTGTTGGAGAAGCTCGAGCTTTTGCTACACTAGCCTCTGATTATCGGAATCTTGGTGATCTAAGCAAAGCGATTTATTTTGGTCTAGGACATTTAGAAATGGCTTATGAAGTAAGTATTTGAATGAATCCTTTTTGCTGGGTTGGAGTACTGATGCGGTTTTCCCCACAAGAGTGAACGAAAATTCGAGTGGTGCTGGCGGTTCATCTTTACTCTATATTGCCAAGGGTCACCCTGGTGTGTTTTTTTACGATAAGCCAGCGAAGTGATTCTAACCAGTAATGATGAGCGTTCTTGAAAAAAAAATTAATTTGATGAAGATTTTTTAAAATTTTTAAGATTATAGTTTTTCACTTCAAATGCTTATTTTGTTAGTCTTATTTCGTAAAAGTAAATTAAAAGTAGACATAAGAATATGTCTACTTTTCAATTATAATCTTATTTAGCCTTATAATTAATTATTGTAAAAGCCTTATAATTAATTTTTCTTGAAATTCTTTGATATGCCTCAAAAAACTAGAAAATTTTACCGAAAGTTACTCCAAGCTCTTTGAATCTCTTAATGTCCAAAAATTACATTATTTCCTTCAGCTTCTCATCCTCCTCCCATTATAGTAATCCTATCAACCAGTAACCAGTAATTTTCTCTTAAAGCCTTTCAGACTTTTTTACTTACTTCTTTTGTACTTAGCCAATATTTTCTTAGAATCTCTATCTTATCCGAATCCTTTCCCGAATCCAGTTTTGTTTTTTTGATATTCTCCGACGTAAATCATTTGTTATAGTTTTTTTTGGTAACAGCTTTAAATTAAACTTAATACTCTGTCAGGTTCACTATAGATTCACTATAGTCAGTAAACATCGCAACAAACAGTTTTGCTTCTGTATATTATTAAAATCTCCTTCCACATTTTTCTTTTCTTCTTCATTATCAAGATATTCAAATTAATTCGGTCAGTTAATTTTATTTAAAGAGATGCTGTTTGTACTATATCGCTTCTGTCAGTCCATAGGCCTAGCGAAAGAATATGATGGGAATCTGAGATAATGAGACTAAAAAGAAATATGTTAAGGACTGGGTAAAAGTAGTGTTAAAGGAATATAACGAAATTTGTTGGGATATTCAGAGATATTGTTTGAAGATACTAAATGAGTAGAATAAGTCTTTTTTTGATTTTTGCCCTACTTTTTAATGTCCATCGCTTATCGCTTTCATTTTCTGAAAACTTGTTTCAAAATTTTTTTGTCTATTCTATCGTCTGTTTAAATTATCCTTTGAGATTGATCTTTTCTCTTATTTTTAATTTTTTAAATCCCATTTTTTGTTTATTTATTAAATATTTATTTACGATTCTTAAAGGTATAAGAATTTTAAATTACGACTTGAGAAAAAATGTTTGAAAAATTTTTATATTAAAATATGAATTGCGAGAAGTCGGTAAACATTTCTTAAGTTACAGCAGTGCGTCTTCTTAATATTTTCATCTTTCCCATCAGTTTTTAATTATCTGATGTTATTCGTTTTTTCTACATTCAATTAAGTTAGCAAAATCGAATTCCTTGCTTAAATAATCATTAATTTTCGTATGTTCATTGAATGGATAAAAATGCGATAATTCGTCATTCATCGCAGTGGTGTAAATTAACATGGCTCATTGATAATTTAACATAAAAAGAACGAAAATTTGAAGATATTTCTTTCTTTTCAATCTTTTTTCCTCCTCTCCTTTTTACTTATTTTTGTGGGTTTTTGTGGGTTGTGGATGTTTTTGGTTGCGCTAATTCTCCTCATTATTTGTTAAATAAATATTGCACGAATTTTAGATTTTGCAATGATTTGTTTTGTTTTGTTTCAATTTAGATTGTTGATAAATGCGGCGAATTTATGTAATATTTTATTATTATAGATATGTTGTGTATAATTGTATATATGTTGTGTATGTTGTGTATATATTTTATCAGTCATGTTAGGCGTATTAGCCGATTATCGGCCTTCTCGAGGGTTATTGAAAGTTCCTGTCCTGTTTAAATTAGAATTAGTCAATTGACTACTTGTTCAACTTAAGAGATTTTTGTAGAAAACACTGGGTGATTAACTGCTTTTCCCAGGCTATTAAGCGAGTTAATTGTCGTCAATTAAGCGAAAATTGATATATATTTTGATATATATATGAGATCCATGATGTTTGTTTGTAATTTCAGGTTACTTTGGTTTTTTTTTCACGCTTGATTGGAGTTTGCTTTATAGAATTTGTGAAACGAATTGCATGCTATCGATTATATCGTTAAAAAGGCATGATTTCCATGACATTTATCCACGGAATATTTATAGCGAGGAATTATTTTAGAAAATTAACTTTAGAATTTTTTTCATCGATTTTCAGTCTTTTATATAATTTTTATTTTAAGCACTTTTTTAAGAAGAATTTTTAGTGATTTTTTTATATTTTTTATATTATCAGTCCTATGTAAATGGTATTTCGTTTTTTTTCATTGATAGAAAAATGGATTTAACGAATGAATTGTCCGTCGAGAATAGAAAATCAGGTTCTTTAATTTTATTTACTCTCTTTGGTTTATATAGATGATTGCTCACTCATTATCATTTTCTTCGTTACTAGGTTACATAGCTATAAACCCACTGATCTGAAATTAGTATGTAATTGGAATTGTGAATTGTTTTAAAAGTAAATTGTATTAATATCGCAGATTAATACAACAAAAAAATATTTTTTTGGCTTGATTAGCAAGGCTGTGAACAGTTGAAAATCAAGGTTTTTTTTTAAAGCGATTTATTTCTTAAGAATCAGGCAGGGTAGTCGAGTTATATATTGTTTCGACTGAGATCACATCTGCTGGGTTGCGACGGAAATGAATCTGTTGTTTAAATCGAAATCCAGTTAATGCCGAAGTGCCGTCTACTAGCAATCTTTCATATCAAACCAGGAATGGTGAATGCCACTCTTTAAAAAAGAGTTTGCTAAGATAATTAGCTACATTATTCTGTAATATTATTATGTTATCACAGAGGGCGTTAAGCATTAATTCATTTTATTATTTAATAAATTAATAAGGGTAGGATTTTTCGCCAATTTTTAGGTTAGAGTTTCTCCAAATTAAAGATCGGTGTTTCTTACTTCATCGTATTCATTGTTTAACCTTAACAAGTATTTATTTATATTGTATGTAAAGCAGTAATCTTTTCAAAATTCTTCATTTTCTCGTCGCCGTCATCTTTACCATCGGCATCGGCATCGTCATCCTTGCTATCGTCATTATGACTTTAATGTTTGCATTTTTAAATGAAGACAAGTCTTCTGCTTTTTTTATCGGATATTTTTAATATAATTGAGATTGTTGGATAGATTTCTCATTCTTTGTATGGATTGCAGAAAAAAATAAGCAACTAATGGTTCTAATGGAAAAATCTTATTTCATTCTTTTTTTCCAATTGTTTACTGCATTGCTTTTCGTTATACTTTTCTAATTCATCATTTATTTTCGGTCATTTTTACAATTCCGTGTGATTCCGAGTGATATGATTCCGAGAAATGAAATTTTAATATAACTTAATGGAATATAGAATTAACGAGATTATTATTATTGCTATTTATATTGACATCCATATTAATTATTAATATTATTATTATTAGTGCTTATGAAAGATTTTGTCTTCATTTTGAATAGTTGTTTGTTAATTATAAATTTCCTTCTTTATTTGAAATGAAGAACTGCGATGAGAAGAAAAGTTATTCATTTATAACAAATAAATAAAAGCAAATAACACTTTTATTTATGTACATTGAAGCAAGTAAGTTGGAAGCAAGATCTTTCATTTAAAGAATTTATTTTTTATGTATAATGTATTTTTTTTTACAGATTTTTGTAAAAATTGTAGATTTATAAACTTCATAAGAATTACAGCTTTGCAGATTTTTGAAAAAAGCAGTAAAATTTTCAAATATCTATTTTATTTACGAAAGGATAAAATTGAAAATAAGCATCATCCATATTTTGGATTAACTATTGATTATAACGTCAAATAAACTTCTCCAAGAGCAATTAATTTGTGTTTAAACAAAAATTTGCATTATGTTTTTCCCGAATTGAAAAATATTTTTTGCTGGCTAAATGGCAAAAATTTGGAGAGAAAATTTACACCATTTTTTTTGCAAAGATTTGAATTTCTGTTTTCACTAAAATTTAATTTTAATATACGCCGCCATTTTATGCTTAAATTTTTCATTAGCATTTACTGAAAGAAATTTGCAAATAGTTTCTTCGTAATTATCAATTGTTAAATTATAAATAATATTTTCCAGTGCATGGAGGTTTTGCTTTAATTCCTCCGATTCAGCTATTTGTCAATCCGTTTATATATTTCAAAATGACAAACAAATCCAGTGACAAACTTTCCAGTTTTCAGTTTTCTCAATGAATCGAGAAATAATTAAAAGATTATTTCCATCAAATAAATGGTTTTTCGTCATTATCGCATTTTCCTTCATAAGATTTCAATGGTTTCAATAATCCAACATATTCCAACTTTTTTTTTGATTTTTTGCTTAATCTCGATTTAAAATTATGATAAGTTGAATTTTGAATTAAAATTGAAGAGATTGATGAATGACGATAATCGTTCAATTTTACGATTTGTTTTTTTTGCGGTTCTCAAAGTAAGGTCGAGGACTGCAGTGGACCCTCAGTATTTTTACAAAGGGGATTTTTCACATTTTACCTGCAGAAAGTGGGAAAGAGGATATTATATTATATTATACTGTATAATATAGATTCAAAATCTTCCCATAATTAACTAATACAACAAAAAATAAACTTAAGAAATTGATCAGAACCGAACCATTTCCATAATACCATAGTACCGGCAATATGATTACTACGAGGAATCGAAAATGAGCGTAATCCGATAAACAATACTTCCTCGAGCGACCGAAAGGTCAAAGTGAAAGGGGATAGAATGGTTCAGTGGGTTGTCGCTCAGAGCGTCAGAGGTTGACGCTGGGGCTATATCCGGTAGGAGTAAATCTACCCTTCCCGGGCAGTGCCTTATCTGCACTTCTAACGCTGTCTTCCAACCAAAATTTCCGACAAACTAGCGGAATACTCCACGAAAAAAAAATGTATTTAACAAAATTTTTAAAAATTTTTTAAATCTCTATTACTAAAGTTCATGTGGGTTTTTCAAAGGGAAGGGTTTAGAGCAAATAGTTGGGGAAATGTTGTTTATGTTTATAAGGCTGATAAAACTTTCTGTGAAAAAGAAGAGTATTATTTGTTTTAGACAATAAAAGTTTGAATAGCTTCTTATTATCAATTGTTACCAGTTTTATTTTGTAGGAGCCAGAAGTTCAAATTTTATTTTCGTCTAACTGATTAGCTTTTTTTTCGCATTAATATTCCCCTTCTTCACTAATCAATTTAATTTTTTCAATTTCCATTAAATTCTCATTGTCATTGAACTATCGCAGCACTAATTTATGTTTTGTCGGAAAGAATGGGAATATTTTGACGAATGAATTAATTTAATTTTTCTCCATCATTTTCATTCCCAAATATTCATATAATTCATATAATCCATTATTCATATAATTGTAAAAATTTTTATTCGTATTATTCAATCTTCGCATAAAAAGGATTTCCAAATAATTTACTTGGAATTATCGTGCTGAGAGGCAAGGATTCGGCTTGCTGGTAGGCATAAACGCGATATTGAAAATCCCAGGTGGTGCTGGCGACCCGTTTGCATTTCTTTTGCTGAGTGGCTCTCTGGCAAAAATTTCTAACCTGCTAATAGCCTAATTGGAAATGGTAACTACTAAGGATAGATTATGTTTTTCCATTCCTCCATAATTTTTCCATTTTTATTAACTTCTTTCTTTGTTGACAAGAAATTTGAGTTGTCACATTAAGTATTTTTCCATGAGTAATTGACAATAAATCATATGGGAATAGCATATATAAAATGTTTTCTATAAAAAAAAGTTGAAATCTATCATAGACTATATGAAGTGAAAAAGACAAAGACATTCGATATCTTTAGGAATGATATGAGTTTTTATATGCATTCTTATTTATACTCGTAAGGATGTACATAGATTAAAAGGTTCCAGAATCTAGAAGAAAGGGGAAAAGGAAATTTATAAGATTTTTTGACTAAAAACTTTAGATATATTTTTCAAATATATTAAAACTTTAAACATATTTTAAGCATATGTCATTAATGATTTGGTTAAAATTAAAAATAAGATTTCCGGGTGATTTGTTAGACAATTTTCAATCTTAATTTAGTCAAAAAATCTCATAAATTTGAATAAAAATAAAGAATTGTGATTTTAGTAAAATTGCGGTTTTTTTATAAAGAAATTTAAATATTTAAAAAAGTATATAAAGTATATTTTATTTTGAAAAACAATTTCTTTTTAAATATCTTAAGTTTTCTTTTTTTCCCACGTTTATTATTGTGATAGATTCTTATTTCAAGAAAAATTGTTTTTTTTTTTCTTTCATGTGATTTTTTTCCCAGTTTTTTTATAGGAGAATTTAAAATGAAGCCGAATGGTTAGTAGCTCAGACCAGTAGTTCACATCCTCCTACTTCTGAAAGAAATTTATCTCTAAAATTTATAAATTTATAAATTATTTTACAAATTTATAAATTTATAAAATAAATTTATCTCTAAAACTTCTTAATTGTCAGATCGACCAGTTTGTATATTTGCCCAGCTGACTCTTCTCTAAAAATTTTTCACTCTACTGATAATCAGTGAACCTAACCAGGATGATCAGTTATATTGGTACTTCCATTTAAAAATGGTGAATTGGAAAATGTAAGATACATTCAGATATATGTGAAAAACAAAAATTACATTAATAACAATATTAATTATTCATAATATTCATTATAGAATGAACTTTGACAATTTTTATTTTTATTATTTTAACAAATTTTTATTTCAATAGAAATTTTTATTTATTTAAATCTATTTTTTTTTTAAATCTTGTTTTAAAAAAATTCCAATAAAGAAAGCAAGTCAAATCCAAGATTATTTAACCAAAACTATAGGAAAAGTACGAGTATCAGTAACTGCAGCGAGAATTGGACTCAGGATCAATGTTAAAACGAAAGTTTTTTTGTTTTATGTGCAAGAAGCTGATAAAAAGCCTCTTTTTGTAAATTCATTGCCGGTTGAGGAAGTGCCTGATTTCAAATACCTTGGGTCCACTCTAATACCAGATGAACAGGCAAAACATGATATTACAACTCGGATCACGGCAATTCTTCCGGTTAACGAAATCTTTATGGAATCACCATAAAAACGAAAGTTCATCTATATTGCCGTGATCCGTTCGATCTTACTATATGATTCTGAGACATGGCCAATGAGAGTGGAGGATATTAGGAAGTTATCTGTCTTTGACCACTCTTATCTAAGGTACATATTACTGATCAATCGAGCGAATAAGATATCACAAGATTGCATCCATCTTCGTTCAAATACTACTTGCATAAATCTGGTTAGGGTACATTCTTTGTCGTCCACCACAGGAGTTGACGCATATTTCGTCATTTGCTAAACCGTGTGACAGTTGGCGTCAAAAGCGAAGTGGGCCAATCAAAACCAGGACTGATACGGTGAGAAAAGATTTTGAATGTATAGGTGGACCAGCAAACATATGGACATAGACGATGGAAAAAAGGAATGGCTTCTATTACTGTCAACGATGGCATCAGAAACCCTTGTAGCCGTCGGAGCCAGCCTAACCAGTAATGGTGAGAACTGTTTGAAGAAGTATTTTTTATTTGAAAAAATTTTATAAATTGCTTTTTGATAAATTTTAGGATTGAATATTTTTTAAATGGAGGTAAGGTAGCCGAGTGTATAGTGGCTTAAATTATCGTGTGGAGAAGCAAAAATTTATTTCTTCTCCTTAATCTGGTGAAAAATTTCTAACCGTATCAATAGAGCTAATAGAGATAGCCTTACTAGAAATGTTGAATTTTAACCATTTAACCACTTACTTATGCTCCTTTGAAGTCCTTTTTTTTCTTTAATATTGCCAGTCGATTTTTATTTCCTTATTGAATCGATTTTACTAATTTGGGTATTTTTCTGCTTGATTTATTTTTAGATGTATCAATCATATTAATTAATATAAAAAAGTTATAAAGAGAAATGGTTAACTTAATGGTTCAGTTGATAACAATGATTATGGTTGCTATTCATTGAAATTATTCCTAAAAAAAAAAGGAATAATTATGAAGGGATTTTATGGAGATAGGAGAAATTAAAATTAATTGTTGTCATAAAATGAAGATTATTAAATTGTTTGATATTGTTGTCGCATTGTTGTTATATTTTTAGACTTTTCTCTTTTTCTCGCATCCACTTTTTGCTTTTTGCTTTTGAGGATTTGTGATTATTTGCTGAACTTGCTTAATTTTTTTAAAAGGATTCCATGCTAAAAATTACAATTGATTTGGGGAAAGGAATTTATTTTACACGATATATTTCATTTTTTAAATATTAGGAAATTAGGAAATAGGGTATTAGGAAATTTAGGAAATAGGTGATTGAACTGCAGCGGATTCTCAACACCACTCGGGTTTCACTTCTTATGATATCACTTATTCGAGAGGCAAGATTTATTGATTTTGGCCTTAGTCAGGACGTTCTGCCGTCCTTACCAGCAAACGTTGAAGGTGGTAATTAGCCTTTGGAAAATTGGCGATATCTTTTATTTCCATTGTTTTTTTGAATTAATTATTTCTTCAAAAGAAGCATTCAAAAGATATTTTTCATATAACAACGTGAAGCTTGCCTAGAATTCAAAGTTCTTCGAATTATAATCGCTTTTCATTTCAATCAAAAAATTTTTGTATCCTTAATCCGAATTATTTTTTGCAGCTAGGGGATCATTTGGGCGAAATGAATGCGAAGCGATCATTGGAGAATATTTTACGCTCGATGGATCATTGGCCACAACGTCGCGTTAGTGAAATTATTATTGACGTCTCGGGTGATCCACAGCCACGTAGAGCGAGTCATTTATATTCGTCGTTACAATCATTACTTTTTGGTGAAAGAAACGTGCGAAATACAAATATTACGACTACATCGAGTGCTTCTCCTCATACTATTAATAATATCAGTGATGAAAGAGTTAGATTTTTTCTGGCCATATTTTTAATTTTCTTATTTTTATAGATTCTGTTAACCTTTTAGAATTCATAATCTTTTTTCAATTTTTTTAATTTATCCGGCGGATTGTTTTAGTTTTCACTAAGATCCATAATTTCATTTTCGCTTACTCAGTTCAATAAATTTCTTGATATATCTTGACTTTCGATTGTTCAGAAATTAATACAGGTTTGCATATTTCGCAGTTCATTGCCATATCGCAGTTCAAAACAAAGTTATTAACTGAATTAAAATTAGAATCTACACATTTTTCTCAACAAAGCATAAGTTAATTTATTCTGGTGGAAATTCTGGAGAGGGCGTATCGTTCAAAGATGCCCTACGGTTGTTTGGTTGTTTCATTTTACAAGAGTTTGTCGAAATGCTTGAAAAAGTGGGAAAGATCAGGTGGATATGGTGGATGAAGTAGAGTTTTTTGGCCAATTCATTCAATTTGAAGCTTGGTTGTGCACGTATGGTCAAAGGTTGTTATATAAGATAATTGGATTGGATTTTCTATGCTAGACATATATGCTGCACTTTTTGAAGCATTTCATCATTTCTTGTCAATGCTTCTCTACTGCGATCATTTTGCCAGTGTTCAGAAAGCTGGTGGATTAGTCTGGTTATAGATATTTTTTTGGTGCAAATTATGCTTTGTTTAGGAGATTCTTTTCGCTTTAACCGTTGCACTGAGCATCATCGGTTGTTCTGTAGGATCCACTTTTTACCCCATGTCAGCATGCAATTACGAAATGGATTGTTTTTATTTGGTTTTCACTCCCATTGATCGAGCTTCGACTTCCCAACTCGACTTAAATGTTTTGAAATTGATCTCCCACAAACTGCCTAATAATTGTTCATGGATTTGATTTCCACCAAAGCCTTCAGATTACAGTGGTAGAAGGCCCACAACGAATTTCCTTACCTTCATCATGATCTAATTTTTAAAATCATTTTGTGCTCATTGGCCCGAAATGTCATTTGAGTCATTTATGTTGCATTTTAAATTAACAGAAGTAAATTAAATGAAATTATTGTTTGGTATTATAACTTCAAAGGCCTAAAAATTAATAAAAGTGCAATTAAGTGCAATCAAAAGTAGGTTAAGGCTTAAAGTTAAAATTATATTTGCAAATTTACAGCAAAAAAACATGGGTAGTGCAGATGATGATTTTTTTGAAATGTTATCAAGAGCGCAATCAAAACGAATCAATGATCAGCGATGTGATCCAATCATACTTAGTGACTTAACTAATCGTTCAAAAAATATTGCAAGGCAATCAGATTCAATTGATACTGGTTATTAGCTTATTTTCGAATTTTAATTATCTTTTTTGGTATACAATGAAGTTTTTCCCTATCAGCTACCATATTCTTTTAAAGTGGGTTTTTTCAACTGAAATTGATTTTTTATTGGCTCGGTGTTTAATGCGAATTATAAGCGATCGATGCTGTGTATTAAGTTTGTTTAGAAATTTCTTATTGCTTAATTTCTGGTGTGAATTCATTTCGTCAATCTATCTTTATTTTATTATTTTGCATGCATTTTAACGACTGAAAAATATATCTGCTTAATTGCAAACATTGTTCGTGAAAGTTTTTAGTTGTTAAATTGGTTTAGTTGTTAAACGTTCATCTAAGACGCGACGGCTTTCGTTAATTTTTGATCGTGTTTGTCAAGCGGCTACTCGTCGACAAGGACAAACTTTTTTTGCACCAAGAACTACGTCAACTCCACGTCCATCAATGACACCTCATAAACTTCTATCACCTATATCGAATATTGTAAAAGAAGGAAATATCGCACCAATTAATGCAACGTTTTATTCTGTTCCTGACGACGTTGATTCGTTAGATTCAAAAGCTCAATTATGTACAGCTCAGGGATCATTTGTTGCACTCTCATCTGAATTTCGAATTCCAGTTGCACCTCCGCGACGAAGGAATCGTCATTTAGATCCGAAACGTCTTCAGTCAGCCCAAATGTTAACGCAGCCAGTCCAGTCTAATATATCTCAAAACCGAAGTCAGTTTCATTTTTATCTGCATGAACATTTTTTTCGGGCTATTCATTCTCTATTTCTTTTAGCCTTTTTGAAGTGAATTAATTTTTTTTTGTTCTATAAATTATTTTTAGTTGATCTGTTTGGATAAAATAAGTTTTTCAATCATTTTTTTCTTAATTTCTTTTTAACTTTTTTCCTATTTGATAAAATATTTGTTTTATGAAAATAAATTAGTAATCATCGATTAATTTTAATATCGATTTCGTTCTTATCTATCCTAATTCATTATGAGAAAAATTAGGCTACAATTTTTGCGATAAAATGCGGTGTAAATCATAGATTTTTTAATCTAATAAGGATAGTTTTGATTTTAGATGGTGCTGAAGGTATGCTGAATTTAATAGCAAGTCTGCAAGGACGTCGTATGGAAGAACAGCGTGCTCATTTGAATGTGGCATCAGATACAGAATCATTAATTTCATCAGTTGCTACTACTGAAGGCAAGGATGATCAAATTAGGTTAGTTTTTTTTGGGTCTTTTTTTAGTTTTTTTTGTTGAGCTGTTTTAAAATAAAATCATGGTATGGCGCTTTGATCGTTTATTTTTGTTATATCATACGGCTTTTTATATCATACGACTATTATTATATCATACGACTTTTAAAAATTTTTCATTAGTCGGAATTTTTTCTACAATGAGAATTAATACTAATAATTATTCTTAAAAAATATTAGAAGATGATCGACTAGAGAACAATTTTAGTGAAAAAATCCTCAAACATGATATATTTCGTGATAAATTACCTTCTTCCATATATGATAATTTTCTTTTATTTTTCGAGATTGATGCGTTTATAAATATTTATAAATATTTGATTTTCTTAGCAATCGACTAGAACGATCACGTTCTGAAGATGCTGGCGTTTTATATGACATGTTAATTCGTTCACAAGGTGATCGGCTGGAAGAGCAACGAAGCGAATTACCAACACACGTACCAGAAGATATATCGCATATTGTAATGACTATGCAAAAAGGCCGAATCGAAACTCAACGGGCTCATCTTAACCGAGATCATAATGATAATAATGAATAATTTCAATAACTTCTTTCTTCGTTTTATGTATATAAGAAAAGAATGGAAGTAAGACATAATTTTATAATTCTTTGATGAATTTCTGTAACTTTCTGTAACTTATAGTATCAATTACGAAGTAAGTAAATAATGAAATTTTAAATCCTTGGGTGTGAGAAATATTTTAAATTCCCAAGTAATTAGATTTGCGGAGATCTTACAGAGGCGAAGATGATTAATGAATTGAATTAAAATTTGCAAGATTTGGTATAAATTATTTCTAAATATTTTCTATGGCTTTTTTTTCGGATTATTGTTTTGTAATTTTTATGGTTTTGTTTGTTTTTCTGATTTTTGAACAAAATATAATTGGATAATCCACACATTTCTGTCCACTTTTGTCCCACAAAAATTTTTTTTCATCTTTTAAAACTTTCTATATTTTGGCTCATTTTCGACTTCAAAACTGTTTTGTTTAGATGGGTTTTTTTCTCGATCATTTGTTTCCTAATGGATAGCTTTGTTGGTTTGGTATATTTATATCCGGTTTCATATGTAACTCGAAGCAGAAACGGGAAATGCCACTCGTAGAATCGAAGTTTTTCTGTGCTGTTTTTTATGAAATAAAAATTTTTGGTAAAGATTAATTAATATAATTGTGGTTATGATCGATGATTTATGTAATGGTGCTTTGAAGAATTTTTTTTGTGGCTTAATTATGCTTCAATTTATGAATGCTTCTTTAATCTTATAAAATAGATTTCCCGGATTTATCCAATCTTAAATGATTGTGTAACATTTTTTAATAAATTCGAATTATTTGAGTCAAATTGCAATTCAGTTTTTTTCAGCATTTCAAAGCTTTTGATCATTACTTTTTATTATTTATGATTATAAATTTCATTTGTTTTTATTACTATATTCTTACTTTTTAAAATTGTTTCTCATATTATTACTTATTACGATTACTATTTTTATGTTAAGAATTATTTTAAAAGTTTTAAATGGAATTCTTGTCGCGTAAATGGCCGAAAACTATTTTTATTTAATAATGCCCAAAAGATTTTTGATTTGTTTATCTTTCTTTTCAGTGGATAAACAGGAAATCCACCGGATTTTCAGTTCATCAGTGAGATAATTGAATGCAAACATTTTTAAAATATCGGTTGTGCGTTATAGGACGGGTTCGTTTGTTCAGTAAATTATAGGGAAAGAAGATTTTATCAAATATTGCATCTGGGAGGTTTTTTTAAAGGATTATGGCTTAAGAATGGGGCGGAAGATTTGCTTCGGCTGAAGTCAGTACAGTACATGCAATTCCAGTTCTCTGATGGGAGTGAACATAGTCATGAAGGTGATGCTAAGGATTTTTTAGTCTTATGTTAAGTCTCACTCTATAGAACGACACAGTATTCAATGGAGGTGGCCATTGAACAGAAAGTGACTGCTTCTAGAAAGAGAGGCGATGGTTTGAGACTCAGCAACGTGGGATTTATTATTAATGAGTGAGCTGGAATCAAGAGATCGAATAAAATATTGGTGAAATCTCTGAACTGTTTTCTCTGAGCTCCAACATGTTTTCACTCTCTTCGATTTTTATTTACGATTCAGGATCTATTTTCTGAGGTGCGGTATTTCACTTATTATTTTTGTTGCTTGCTGATTATACAGTGCAACACGGGCACTGAAAGTGATACACGAAAATTGCCATTGCAATAGTTGCTAAATGGCATTAATTATATGGGTAATTATAAGTGAGTAATGTGAGTAAAGGCTATTATGCTGGAATTTTTAGCATTATAGGCATAAATTGGTGATTTTAGTTGGTGGATGATGGTGGACTGTTAGGTTGTTATTAGCGATAGGATAAAATCTCGTTTGAAACCTGTTTTTACATTTATTCCAATTCGATTGAATGGACTGGAGCATCGATTCGGAAGTTTCGCTCAAGGCAGAATAAATTCCTCTTTGGGAGATCTGAATGGCCGCCCACTTGCGTACTTCTATCGTTAAGTGATGGCGTGCTGAAAATTTATCTGGTCTGACGAGCCAATGCATATTCAGAAATGATAAGCGTTTAAAAAAAAGATTTCGCAAATGTTTAGATTTTTTTTCGCCATATTTTCTGCACATTAATACATTTATTTCTCTTCTGGTTTCTAATAATTTCATAAATTTTAGCTGTTCTAATTTTAGCTGTTAAATTGATTTTGTGTTTGTGCTGGCGATAATCCATGACGGATATAAATTTCGGAAAAGCACTCGAAGCAATACGAATTATTTACGATCCTTTGGCAAATAATAATCTTCGACTCGAAGCATATCAGGTAATTCCTTTAATATTTTGGATTTACTTAGTTGATTGGAGGGATTTCAAAAAGATGCCTTTTAAATTTATAATTGCAATAATTTAAAAGTGATAAAATGGTAAAATGATAAAGAGTGATAATATTCGATAAAAATGATTGTTCCAATCTATTATGATGAATACTGATAGGAAGAATTCAGTTGCATTGACAGCAACAAGATAAAATTGAAAGGTGAAATAGATTTGAAATAGATTTTGGATTTATGAAGTTCTTACAGAACATATATAGCTTAATTTGATAAAACATATTTTTACAATTATATTTTTGAAAGAACGATTATAATTTTTCAATTATATTTTTTAAAGGATTTGTTGACAATATAAATTACTAATACATTCTTTTTTTGGAACTTTCATGACCATTATAAAAATTATCTTATTATTTTTTAATTTATCTTTATTTTAAAAAAAAGGAATGGATAAAAAAGGGAAATGGAAATAGAAATGGATAAAATGAAGAGAAATGGAGAAGGAGAAAAAGAGAAATTGATTTAATTGTCCCAAATTTTCAGTTTTTTTTTCCTTGGCTCATATAACGACAATTTTAATTTATTTTAACAATTGATTTCCTTTTTGATATTGTTCTCGAATTTCGGATCATAACTAATCGTAATATTTTCAATCAATGCTCGATTTTAGCTTATCGAATCAATAAAGGAATTTGAAACAGCACAAGTTCAGCGATTCGTTAATTATCTTATTTCCCTGGATGATGTTATTTTAAATCATGTTGGTTGGATTTTCATGGAACATATCATTAAGTAACAAATAAAATTTTTTATATTTATTCATAAAATTTGGTTTTATTATAGTTCTTTAATTTCTCATTTCTCTTTTCATTTTCATTATTTTTATTTTCATTATTTTTCATTCTCATATTTTTTCTTTTTTATGCAATTAAAACATAATCATTAGTGGTGAGAAAGGAATCAGTTATTGAGATTTCGATTTAAAAATTTATGGATTTGTATGAAAGTGATAATTATATTGCTAATAGAAGTGATAAAGTGATGACTTAGTTTCAAATGGTTGGAAATGAATGCAGATTCTCGCATTTCGATCCGAAATGAATGTTTCAAACTAATTGGTCTTCGTTTACCGCCTTCAACTGCGGCATGTCGATGTATCGTTTCAATGATCAAGCATGAATGGCCTCAAAATTGGCCGGAACTATTTGATCAATTTGATCAAGTCTCACTCTATTTTTGCAAATTTTATGTAGAATTATACGTTATTGAGTGAAGTTTTCCATGATAAACATGGCGTCAGACAACAAATTTATAGATTGCGCGACTGTCGCCGCTGCATGTTCAAATCCCATTCGCTGTTTTAGAACAACTTGTGGAAGATGTTATCTATATAAGATCGATAGACAATCCTTCTCGTCGAAAAGATATTAACAATGGAATTGGGATGTTTTTATCTCAGATTATCAGAATGGTTCTATTAGCATTAGATCAATGTGCTTTAAATTGTATGCATTAGATTTATTTTTATTAATTTTGGTTTTTAAATTTATTTTTATTAATTGTATTAATTTAATCAACTTTGTTAATTTTTATAGCTCTGGCAAACTCGTTAAATCGATTAAAAAACTGCTGTTAATAGGTTTTTATGAAATCGCCTTTTAAATTTAAGTTGATTTATATCTTCATCATATGAGCTGAATAATTATTAGTGACGAATCGAATCTGAATTTCGAAAGTTTTAAAAAAAAAAATTTTCGCGTTCCAAACATTGCTTTTTTTACTGATTACTTTAAATATTTTTTCTAATTGAATGAATCAAATTTTACCCGCGCTATTAAGCATGAAATTTGCATCATAAAAAATTATTGCCAATGAATGTGAAAAGATTGAGATAATGAAAAAAAAGTAAATTTTAAATGGTTTAACCATGACTGTGATATTCAGATTTTTCGGACCATTTAGCTGAATATATTCCTGTAGCACAATCTGCCATATCCTTGCTTAGTGAACTCGTCGAATGGATGCCGTCTAAAACACTCGAGCTATATATTGATGATATAGTGAGCAAGATTTGTGGCTTTCTAATGGTTCCCCATTTTTCCCTATGTGAACAAGTATTTTATTTTTTTCTTTATAATTATTCACTTGTAAATATTAAGTTCTATTTTTATTTCGTTATCTAATTTTCGTAATCATTTTTAGCTTTTTCTCCCACATGCATCATATAATTATCAGCTGTTGTTAATTGAGTCTACAGTTGATTCTTTTTCAGACTGCTAGATGTATTGGACGTATTGCTTCTCGAAAACATATTAAAGCCAGCGAGAATCGGATTATTCGAGCACTTTTTAGTGATTTCTCAATGAAATCAATTTTAACATCGGCAGAGTAAATTGATTTTTTGCTTCTCTGTTCCACTAATTTTTTAACTAACTCTTAAATTTTCATAATAATGTTTTAATTATTTAGAATTTTTTATGAAATTATAATAAAATCGCCTTTTCTAGCATAGCAGCAAATGTCAGCGCAAAGCGAGAAGATCATTATCTATATCTAAAGGCTCTTTGTGAAGCTTTGTCGTCTCTTGGTATTCATTTATCGGAAGTTTGGAATGGTACTCCTCCTAATTTTTCATTTTATCTATCAGCAATGGAAGCATTTTTCTGTCATCCATCTGTTGTACGTATTTATTGTACGTATTTTTCAATTTAACTTCATTTAAAATTTTTTGTAAAATCAACAAATTTTTGCTTAAAAAATTTTTGCCTAAGTTTCATTTAAGCATTTACGTCGAGCGGCTTCCGATGTCTATGTTACATTTACTGCACAACCGGAAATAGTATCCGAACAACTCTTTGACGAATCTTTTTCGAGAATTATTGTGCAGATACCAATTTTAATCAACAAGCCAGACTTTGATTCTCCAGATTCACCAGCCCTAATTTACTCTCAGATAGATTATGATGGTATTCCGGAACTTATTCAGGAATTAAGAAGTTAATTTTTTGAAATACAGAAAAAAAATTATTCTTGCAATTTCAAATTCCGAGTGAAATCGGGTAATTTTACTCAAAATTAAAGAATAATTTTTTAATAATTAATAATAATAATTTTTTAATAATTAATTTTCAATAATTTGATGAATTATAAATTTGAAATCTATTAGTTTTAGTTATTTGTTTGATTCTTTGATTGAATTTGATTTGATTAGAACATTATTTATTGACTTAATCTTTCTTCTAGTTCTGATTACCGAAATTCGTTTGTTACAGCGGTTGCTATTTGAGTTTTTATCCAAAAGCGACTATTCTTTAATATTAAGTAAAATTTTTAAGTAAAATTGCCTGATTCCTAAATTAATTAAATTAAAATTAATTAATTTCTTGATAATTTTTGCGAATGCTGTTTGCATCTAAATTCAGAAATGCTCTTCTTTAAGAATTTCGAGAACGTGCTATGCAGCTTTTGCGTTACGCCTGTGATAGTAAACATGGTGAAATTGTTAATAAAATAACGATTGATTGGTTACAAAATCGTTGCATTGGTGCTATTGAGTCAGGTTGTTTGAATTTCTTGAAGATTTTCTTCATTAGAGTCACTGTAGTGAAGGTAATCTGCATGTTCGAAAGAGGGAAATTTTTTATTTTTAATTATTATTCAATTATTTTTATTTTTTTAATTTTATCCTGTTTATTAAGACGTAATGCTGCTTATTTATATTCTTTATAGTCCATAATATTTTCCATTTAATTTGATTATTTTACAGTAAGTGAAGCTGAGTGGGAATCGATGTTGAGAGTAGTGCGAATTAATTTTTCTGGCTCATATGTTGCACAGCTTTTGGATTTTGTAAATATTGATTTTTTCTTGTTTTTTTAAAATTTCTACTGTTAAGTACTGTTGCGAAATTAATTTGTTTAAACTTATTTAAATTAGTGGAAATTATTAAATTTGCTTCTTTATTTCCATTAATCTTTATTTTTGATGTTTATACTTTAATTTTTAATTTAATTTAATTTTAATTTAATTTAATTTTAATTTAATTTAATTTTTAGAAAATTTTTGAATTGCTCATTTATTCGACTTTTTAGATGAGTTCAGTTTGGTACCTTTTCTTTTTATAACTTATTTTTTTCAGACGATATTATTTTCAGGGCGAATCACAGATATTCGTGGAAATTTTTGATCGTATCACGTTATTGCTTGATAAATGTTCATCTGTATTTATTTGTAATTTTCTCGTTTCTATTCTTTCAGCTCTCTTCGTCATACTGAAATTGCATCCTGATCATGTTGTTTCTTTTCTTAATCAGGTTTGTTTTTAACATTTTTCAACTTGAGAGCGGTCGTATTTCAATTTTTATTTCTAATTTTCCGGATTTTACATACGTTTTTTTAGATCAGAAAAAAACTTCTGTATGAAAATTGGGATGAAGTAATGGATGAAAAGTCGATAAAACGTCATTGTTTTTCCATTCTTATGCGACTTCTTACATCCTATTCTGATATCATCAAAGTTTGTTTTCTTTTTAAATATTCTGATTAAATATTAAAATATTCTTCTCTATTATAATATCTCTAAAATATTTATTCATTTATTACTAATACTTGAAATTAAAATATTTTGCTGAAATTAGATAAATTTTCGTGATTTCTCGATTTGCCGTGCGATCATCAATTTTGATTTTCATTATAATTTTTTTCAGAATTATGCCCAAAACATCTTTGATATTTGCGTCGAGGTTCGTCCATATGTTTCTATAATGCAGTTGTCATCTCTTACCCAAGTTTTAGCTGAATTAAGTAATCTTTGTCCTAATTATGATGAGCAAACTAATTTTCTTGCCAGTGTTTTGCATGAGCCGATATCATTTTTCAAATCACCAGAAATAATCAGGTTTGGAAAATGTCTTTTCTTCAAAAATTTTAAAAAATATCGAGAAAGCGATTTGTAAGTAATAGTACTGTAATCAATAGGATTGGACGTTTCTTGTCTTTACTCTTACTCTTTTGAATATTTTTTGGCTCAGATTAATTTGAAAGATTCTTGTTTATTAGGATGTAAATTTAAAAATTTTCAATTTTTTTCAGTACATTGCAAAGTGATCTAGATTTTCTAAATTATTATGGTTTCACAGAAGCTGCTCCACAAACTATGGAAGCGTTAGTGGAATCGCCTTTTTTGAAAAGGTGCTCAATGGTAATAAAAATTTTTTTTCCCTTTTTTTATTTCCAATCCTCATATTCTACATTGTATTTCTACTTCTATTTTTTACATTTACTTTTCCCATAAGTGTTTGATAAAATGAACATTTTTAAAAAATTTTTTTGGTTTTTTGAAATTCTTTTGGACACCAAGAAAATTGGAAAATTGCCTATTTATTCTTCATCTTCTTTTTCTAGCAGCTCTCACCAGTACTGGTTAGGCTCCAACGGCTACAAGGGTAAGACGATTTCTGATGCTATCGTCGACAGTAATAGAAGCCATTCTTTTTTCCATCGTCTAAGTCCATATGTTGCTGGTCCGCCTATACGTTCAAAATCTTTTCTCACCTTATCAGTCCAGGTCTTGATTGGCCTACTTCGCTTTTGACACCAACTGTCACATGGTTTAGCAAATAACGAAATAACTCCTGTGGTGGACGACGGAGAATGTGCCCTAACCAGCGAAGGCGGCGCTCTGTGATAACATTATTTATACAAGTGGTATTTGAACGAAGATGGATGCGATCATGTGATATCTTGTGTGATATCCGTTCGACAGATCCGTAATATACCTTAGACAAGAGTGGTCAAAGAGTGAGAGTGGCCTATTTATTAGGAGGGTAATAATAATCGAATTATCTAACTATTTAAATCTTCCATGATTGATATTTATTATTTGCTATTAGTATTACAAAAAAAAATAAAAGGGTAAACGTCAGTCAGCTTCGAATAATATTTCAGTTACGCTCAAACTTGTCTATGATCTCTCATGTTTTATCTAATGTTCGTTCGCTGGAACCTTCAAAACATCCAGTTTTCTCATTTATTCAACCTATTTTGCCTAACATATTCAGAGCTGCTGCGTATGTTCATTTCTTTTTATATTTTAATTTATTAATTCATTTACTTTTTATTTCTATTTGCACATCTATTATATCTATTTTTTTCGCCTTTGATCCTTCTGAAATTGACTTCTTTACTTATGTTGAATTGCAAATTTTGTTTAAAATTAAAATTAAAATTAAAATATAATATAAATCAAATTTAAAAATAATTGTAATTTATAATTTAATTTAAATATAATTGAAATTTATTATTTTCATTTTTGCAATTTTCTGTCAGATTTTTCAATATTTGTAAAAGCTTATAAATTTAATTCGTCTAAGAGATCGGTATCGGCAAGCGGCACATATTGATAACTTCTAGTTAAATCTGGGGTGCCTCAAGGCAACTCAGCTGTGTTGGTCTCTTGTTCTTTTTGGTATATATTAATTATCACCAAAATTATATTCAATTCTAACATTTATCTCTATGTCGGCTATTGTTAAATTATTTTTATGGTAGATCGAATAATTTATTCTCATTGCAAAATTTTTCTGATCAAATAAAATTATTTCTTTGCTAATACTCTTCTTTAATAAAGTTAAAATCGGATTTTTCGATGGTCTTTCATGATAAATAAAATTTGTTTTTAAGTGTACGTTTTACATTTCCATTAATTTTAATCAATTGCAATAAATTTATGTGGGAACTGAAAAATTATAATTGTGGTATATATAAAAATTACAGTTATAACCTTTTTTTTAATTAAATTATTATTGTTTTTAATTATTAATTAAAAATGATTTTTTTTTTCAGTCGAATAAAATCATTGCACAGCGCACAAAGTATCGCTTTAATTCATTCATCTTATGGGCCTAATATATTTGACATTACATACGCCGAACGATTGCAGCTACTCAATGGTTTTAATTTTTTTCTTTTTTATTCATGATTATTTAATTTCATTATCCATGAAAATTTAATATTTGAAATATTTTCGCATTAAATAATTTGATATTACTTGAATCTTCGATTAAAATTTTACTTTGTTGAGGCTTGAAATTATCTTAACATTATACTGTTTTCGACAATGATCAAAAAACGAAAAAATAAGCCATATTCCATCACAAAAAAATTAGTAGATCAGTTGCCAATCGGTAAAATTGGCAGTAAAATTGAATATTGACTTGTAAAATTTTTCACACGTGGAATCAAATAATTAAATTTTAGTCTCAAAATCAACCTATTTTTCCAACTAATTTTTTAAGTCGTTAATTTTTATTTAATTTATTTAATTATTTCTTCGATTTTAAATTTTGAAAATATTTTTTTTGCAGGTATCGAATCAAGTGATCAAATGAAGAATAAAGATGATATTTTACATAATTCGCGTAATTTTTTCTTCAGTCTTCATGAAACTATGTAAATTTTAATTCTTTTTTCAATGAATTCTTTCTTTAGAAATGATATAAACTTTTTATTACCGTAGAAAAAGTTAAATCCCAAGATTGATAGCAAAAGTTCTAAGTATTCTACAGTATTTTGAGTATTCGTACGTTTTTTCTTAATCATAACTTCTTCAGAAAATCGTAGAGTTTTTTAAGTAACCCATAAGCAAATTTTTTTTCAACCTTCTATTTAGTCAAACTATCGTTGCCCTAATGGCGCAAAAAATGAAAAAATATCTGTTTATGGAACCACAAATTGGTGAATGGTCCTTGGCGCTTATTTCTGGAGCGGCTGAATGTCCTGATTTTCGAATTCGCTATTGGATTCGTCGCTGCTGGTTTTTTTTTTTTTTAAATTGTGATGAAATTAAGAATGATTGAAGTAACTGATTAAGAGTTAAGGATTTCTAACGAAATTAAATTAAAGGTCGTTAATTAGAAGAACCGACAATAATTTTTTTTTGTTTTCATATTTGCCTTTATTTTAAGTGAGAGAAATTTGAAACTTGGAAAATATATCGGAAGGATTCAATTTTATCTAATTGACTAACTATGCGAAATGTCAGAAAGTCTCTCTTTAAATAGTTGAATAGCATGATCACTATCACTATCACTATGAAAACATTTAATCAATTTTTTCCCATTGCTTAAGTCTTTACATTTAAAATTTTAATTTTGAATTACATAATTTACAAATAAACTTTAATGGTAAACTCGCAGAATTTGTTTAGGCTAACTCAACTTTTATAAGAATTTTTTGTTCCGAGTTATTTCGAGACAGAATTATAAATGGTCCTCAGCACCACCTGGATTCTTGTCATTATCGAATAGCCCGAACTCTGATGCTGAGAACGATAACTTGAGCAGTAATTTCTCGGCTATCTTATATAGGATCTCTAATTTTTATTTCCGTAAAATTAGATATCCATTTTCTCTTTCTAGCTTATTTTCTCCATACTTAATGATAATTGAATTATAAACTCCTTTTGCTTTTTGAGGACACCGTTCTTATGTTCATGTCCACAATCAGTTTATACACAAATCAGGCCATTCATGCTTTCCTTAGCAAGCGAGCTTTATTCGCGGCTTTCGAAGTCTTGGGAGAAGCTTTATGAAATGTATAGAGGTATAACTTTGTCATAAATGATTTTTTTATTTTTTCTAAATTTACTAACAATATTTTAGCCGAAGAGTCTCCATCACCTGAAGAAATTTTTGCGGAGCATGTAATATCTTTTGTGACACGTGAAGTTGTGGCTCTTTTGCACGAATTTTTCGGTTTTAGTGATAAAGGTAGTTTTTTTTGGCTCTTTTTTTTGAATCATAGATATTCATTATTGCTGTTTTTGGTTGGGTGAAATCGCAATTTAAAAGAGTTGATTCAATTTATTCCTTTAACTTAAAAGCTTAAAAAGCTTAAAATTATATAAAAAGACGTTCTATAAACCTTCGTCTGTGTTTTAATATATCCTCAAAACCCGTTGTATTTCCTTAACATTTTTTTGTATCTTGCCAAACTCCTATAATTCTCCTTCAATATCTGAACAGATTTTCATTCCCATAATCTTTACCCCTAACCTTTTCAACCTTTTCCAATTTTGCAGCCAATTTTGCAACTGCAATTATGGCAAAAAAAGCTGAATATAACTGATTGTTAGGAAATTTTGTATATGTGACGATAGAGTGGTACAATGGGGCTTTGGTACCATAGTATTGCCGTTGTGAATTAACGTATTATAAAGGATTTAATATTGTAAGATAACTTATTATTAATATCTGGCTTTAAAATATCTGGAGAACGTGGTACAGTTTGATAAATGGTGAAAAGGATTAATTCTGAAGACCTAAAGGACAGTAAAAGGTTCTGAGATATTTCAACCTGCAATAATCCTAAGAAATGAAGATCATATAAAGAAATCTATGGTTACAAATGGGTTGAAGAGTAGCGAAACTTAATGGAGATTAAGAAGAATACAACAGGTTTTCATTTGGTGCTAAGAGGTTGAGTGGGACATAAGAGAATATTTTTAGTTGTTTGGGATAAAGTGGTGGGTTTCCAGAACGATATAACGAGATATGTGAATTAGAGACAAACTGTTGCATAGATAATTTACAATTTTCCTTTTTTTCTGTTAATTTCCTCTTATTTTTCATTTTGACACTTTCACATTCATTTCTTCCGATTATTTTACTGACAATTTTCAGATGATGAAAAAAAGGATTCTGTGAATTGCGATCTATTAGCATTAGTTTGGGATGATCGCGTTCGTTTTTTTCTTTTATTCATATATTTATTCATTTTTTATTCACTTATTGTAATATAAAAATTTTATTAATTTTAATCATCTTTCTACTATTAATTAATGGTTATTTAAATTACTTGAATTAAAACCAAATTTTTAGTAATTTTTTTAGGAAGTCTTGGAAGCCTATACTTCGTTATCATTTCTTTGCCTGGCTTGTAACGATTCTGCAGCTTCCTATCGTGTGATTCCCATATGTAAACGAATCACAGACATGGTGATAATTTTTTGAATATTATTTAATATCAGTAGCTTACAGATTTGTAAAAAATACATTTTTTAAGATAAAAAGAATTTACAACATAAAAAGATAATTTATATTTGCTTCTATCGTTACTTGCTGTATCTGACGACATATCTGATGATATATGTATCTGATAACATATCGTATTGCTGAATCTGATGACATATTATATATCATATTAATAAAATTGCAGGTGAAGGAAAAGCATTATTTCGACATGGCACCTCATTTACTTATTCGTTGTATTCAAGGTATACAGGTGAACGGTTCAGACGACTTTTCATCCGGTCCTGGTTTATTATTTTGTCTGGCATTCCACATTTATTATTCATTGGTGCGAAATTAAAATTTTATCTTTTCACAATATTCTTTTTAATATTCTTTAATTGGCCCATTGTTAGGCTAATTTTATTCAACGATCTACATTTTATATATTTATATTGTTACTTGTTATCACTATTTTTTCGCTTTCTGATTTCTTGTGCCGTATGAAATGCGCCGGTGGCTCAGTGGAGTGACTTACAAACTTTAGCACGATTACCACTGAGAATCGAGGCTTGGATTCGAATACGCCGATGTACCACTCACTCTTCGTCTGGCAGCAATGTCGTCTAATGGAGGAAAACAAATGAGAGTAGAATGGTTCAGTAGATTGTTGCTCAGTTCAAAGCGCCGAGATTCTACTCCCGGTAGGAGGAGTAAATCTGCTCAAAAATCGGGGCAACCTGTACTTTTGTCGCCAAGTGACTTCTCGGCATGTCTAGTGCGGCAAACCTGTGGAGCGAGTTTAACCAGTAATGAAAGCTCTAAAAAAAAATTGCCACATAAGGACTTAGTTTTTTTTCAATAAACATATCAGCACATAATATCTTGCCCTTGTCAGGTTTCATCATAAAAATAAATAAATAATTATTAGAACAAAATAATAATTCTTGAAATTTTGGAAACAATTATAATTATAATTCTATATAACAATTATAATTCTAAAGATTTTAAAAAAATTTGAAATTAAATTTGAAACTTAATATTGGAAATTTAAAAGTGTTATTTCTCTTTATTTCTTGAGATTGACTACAAAAGTCTAATGGAGTTGCAAATATTTATAATACTAATATTATATTTCTGAAAAATGGAATACTTTGGTACTTAAACTTACAAACTTTAGCACGATAACTGTGAAGTTCTGTTTCATATTCTTCAACAAGTACCAGAATGTACGGCTGATATGGCTCATTCATTCGATTCGCAAATTCGTGCAATAAAAATTGCTGGTGAAGAACCAACAGATAAAATGAAACGTCAAATTATGAAAAAAATTTTGCAATCTGTTATAGCGGTACTTCTATTTTTTGTTTTATTCCATATAGTATTACCTGATATAAGGTCAATAAAAATTTGACTTTGATAAAGTTAACGCTGATATAGTATGCAGCCATTTTTTCAGACTCATGAAATATATATTTATATTTTATCAAATTGGCTAATTGTTTTAGCCTTTAAAAAATCTCCATTTTCAATAGATTTTTTCTAATAGAGATTTTATTTTTTAAAGTTTTATAGTTTAGATTTCTACATAATTTTATAAAATAGATTCCTTTAGTTCGTTTATTTTAAAAAAAACCACTGAAATTCAAATAAATCATTAAATTCAATCATCTTTGTATTCTTTTTACAGGTAGATATTGGAAATCAACATAGAAGGCCAGTTCGCTGGCGGCATCTTTCTCCAATACCAAAGATACACAAAGTGCTGGAAGAAGATTTCACTGCTCTTGGGCTAATATTTGATTTTATCTAATTTTTTGAGTTTCAATAAAATAGGCTATAAATACTGCATTAAATACATGCTGCTGGAAGGGCCTTTTCATTTTTTTTTCACCCTATACAAATTAAGCTTGGTTCTCCTCGATTTTTCCCAATCAGCTGATTTCATTTTAATTCATACTTCATCTCTCCAAAAATTATCCGATTTATCGCAAATCTATGTGAATGGAAGATATATCTATTCGAAACTGGCTTTTTCTTTTTAAAATATTCAAAATGGCGTAATGGCATGAACGATGTGCAAGTCAATTCGGAGCAAAAACCTCGAATTTGCTCTTTTTTTGTTGACGGTTATGGGAACCTAGACGATGAAACATATGCTTATACTGCAACGGAAATGCAGATCCATTTAGGAAAAAACGAAGCTCCTTTCATCTTGTAACCCCGGCACTAGGAAAATTTATATTTGTAAATGCACCGGTGATTGGAAATGGATATTCAAATATTCTTCATAGCATACGAAATTCCAGTCAGAATAAACCTTTTTTTGAATAGTACCCACTATTTCTCGTTAGGTTCGCTCCACTAACCTGCTGAGCCGGATAAATTTTTCCAGGTATCTGGCGATAGTAATTAGATGAACACCCTGTCATGAAAGTTATCTTGAGTCGAAAAGGAAGATATTATTTACGTTGAATTAACAAACAATATAATACGATAATAATTGGGTTGAGGAGACAAATAAATTTACGCTAAAGAGAAAAATATTGTGTTGAGGTCGAGCAACGGAGAGAAATTATTGTTGACGCTAGATGGTGGAGAGAAATCGTTCCTTCCATAGTTGTTCCGAACTGATTCTAAGAGCTTATATACTGCCCCTATGTGGGCTGAGCTTATAATATGCAAATGACATTAGAAATTGTATAGAAATTATATTTTTAATATCCTTTTATCTTATGTCCTTTCAAGAATATTAATATAAGTTGGTAGTTTTTTTTATTGGCAAATGTGCTGTTATACAAAGGAAGAAAAAGGACAAATTTCATATGATTTGAATATTAAATAGCCGACGACTCATTCTTTTCTTTTCCCCTTTTCTTTCTTTCTTTTTTCTTTCGGTTTTTCCGACACATCCAGCATCACCTGGATTTTGAAAAGACAATTTACCGCCGAAAGCAGAAGCCCAGCATTAGCGCTTCAAGAGCAGATAGCTAAGCGTAGTCCCAACAATTGCAACAATATTTTCTTCTAAGCGGCGAAATCGTCGTAAAATCTGGTAACACCTGTATTAACAAGGTTCACGTTTATTACGCATATTTCACTAAGCAGCTGTAAAACATGGCTAGTGGGAGCGGAAGATGTCAAAAAATTATCCACCGAATAAAATCATGATTATTTTGCATATGCTGGAATATTATATGGTAACATCGGATAGTAATGTGGTGTAAGCTTGTCGTCCATCATAGGAGTTGATGCATACTTTGCTACGTACCAAATCTTACAATGGATGGCATTAAAAACAGGGAAGTGAGAATCAAAACCTGTGTCAGCGCGACTGGGAGGTTTTAACATTTTCCCAGTGGAAAAATAATTAAATGATGATAATACATGAAAACAATGCAAATAATCTGAAAAACCAAAATATTTGTCAATCTTTATTTATGATTGATTTTTTTTTAAATAATTTCTATTTTATATCGAGTAGAAAGCGAAAGATCATTTTTAACTCGACAGATCGCTTTTTGAGTTCTCTGATTTGGTGATTCGAACCTCAAAGCTCGATGCAAATAAAAATCGCAACAATTATGTTTTGCCCACCAATTTATCACTTCTTCCAAATAAATTAATATGTACTTCATGTCAACTTTAAAGGTAAATGATATATTTGGTTTGCAATCAAATTCATTCAGTGCTTTCGCGATTTTCCCGAGACTTTGTACCGAGTTGTGAAGATGATCGTATATTGAGCACATTTCCATTTCGATTGCGACAATGAGCTTTGTGCGTAATAGTGGACGAGCACGAAAGATTTTTGATTGTTCTGGAGCCTGAAAATAATAAGAGAAAATTATTAAAGAGAAAATTGGTTGAGACGGAAAATCTGAAAAACTGATTTTGGAACTTACAAAATTATAAGGAGATCGAATGAGCGAAAAGCCAAATCCATGCGGTATTTTTATTTATTTACTTAAATAACAAACCAAGTGGTATATATCTTGGCCAAGTATTTATGGGTTGAAACCAAAGAATGGCAATAAAAAGGGGCAAAAATCAAGCCAAAACCAGTGTAAAACAATAATTTATATAAGTTTTGAAATAAAAAACTAATGAAAAAGCAGCAAAAAAAGGCAACTTTTTTGACACTCTCGATTTGCACGCAAAGATTATTCCACAGCTCCAACAAATCAGTCAATTTTTTAAGGGTTTCTTCCAATTCAATCAAATCGTTTAGTAAAACTTTACTCATCTCGAGTTACAAAATTCTTCGATTCGCATTAATAGATCTAAAAAAAATGCGAAGATTCACATACATTAATTAATCAATCGAAAATTAATCGAAAACAGAGAATCGGTCATTAGATATAGCGAAGTCTCCAATGCAGAAAGAAGAGTTGAATTCTTATCCTTGAAAGAATTGAAATCTGCCAGTAAAAGTGAAACCGCCAGTCGTGCTGAAGAGTTTGCGCCTAAGTTACTCTCTGGAAGAATCCCATGCAAGGACTTCGTTGTATCCAGCAAAACCAGGTATGAAGCTATTAGAAGGAGCCATTAAAGCCAACAACAGTGATTCACAAAAAAATATGTGACGCGACGCTGCAGCAAAATCAACAAATATTCATCCATCCATTTCATTTATCTCCGCAGATTTCAGTGAAAAATGATAAAAAGAAACAATTAAAATTCAAGGGAAGGTACTGCACGCTTTCAAATCTATGTGAAATTAATCGTAAAGAAAAAATTCACATAATGTCAAAATAAAAAACATTAAAAGAACCACGCCACATCTCACCTAGAAAAAGACCGAAAACTAGCAAACGATTCCACTATAAAAGACCTACAACCCACCTTAACTGTTAACACGTCTTCGTTATGCGAAGCACATCCCTCGCTCCACGTAGGGCAACCCCGCAGTCGACCAGAAATGAAATCAAAAAGCTTCCAATTCACAAGCTGAAGCTGCAAAATAAAAGTCAAATCTATAAACATCAGATGAACAATACAATTGTGCGCGAAATTTTCAGGCGAGTAGTTGTATCGTTTTTTAAGTTGTTGAGGCAGTCAGTTGTTCGAAATGGCGATTAGGCAGCCTTTTCCGATTTTAAAAAAGTTTGAGCATGTGGTACTATTTGCATTGCTGGTGAGCCATTATTTTTTCACCTGAAATATTATTTCATCCGAGGCAATTTTTACTGGATTCGCGTTTGTCGTCTTACAGAATCACAGTTTTGCTGTTCTTGCTGTTGCTATTGGCTTTAAATAAGAGAAAATTAAGCGGTTAGTGCTTATCATTCTTAATCAGACTCGCTCCATTGGTCCTTAATGCCGTAAGAAAAATTTTTCCAAGGCATCTCTTGGCAACAGAAATGCGGTGGATCGTTAACATCATTCTGACTTTTTAATGGCGGATTTGCCATCTGTCAAATTCTGTTCCTTGTGCTTATGATTTCAATTTAAGCTGAGGCTTGGATGCTGATGAATGTGCTGAAAATGCCCAAGAAAAATCTTTGAGGATTTTTGATTAATTTAATTCTTTCAATTTAATGATTCCATTTAATTTAATAATTCACTCATTTCATTATTACTCTTTTATATGTTTGAATTTTAAAAATCCTTCCTCATCCTCTGTGGGTGATAAGGGTTTTTTTCAACCTTCATTCCTCTACTAGAGACCTGTGAGATTGAGGGTCTTGCAGTATCTTAGTTCCTCTTAACACTGTATTTTTCTAGACAGAAATCTCTGATATTGCTCCTGGAATCTTTTGAACCCACTTTTGTGGTTTTGAAATCATAGTTCCTTATGGTCCAGTTGTTATTTGGACCACTTTAGCCTTCACTTTCCACATTTTCCCTAGTTCCTTCTTCAGTCTCTGTTTTTTGTGCAATCTTTACCTTAAGCCCTGTTTAGTGTGGTAGATATCTGCTTCGATAGATCTGGTGCTTAGTATGCTTAGTACCTGCTATTGTGTTGCTATGATCAATGCCTCAGTTCTGACTTTTAGTCCAGTTTTTTCCAGCAACTAATAGGCTTTTTCAGATGGCATACCTCTTGGTAGTCTTGCTTTGCTATGGTACTCCCTTTGATCTTTTTCAAATGTCTCCAATGCGTCAGGCATTATTTCAGCAGCTTCCTTTTATCATGCTGTTTTATCTCTGAATATTTTGCTCAGTACAGTGGCTTTGATACCCATTAAGCCTTATCTGACTTCCGGCTAATGTGTGCTTTTTGGGTGCTAGGTTTGGCATTTAAGTTTCTGTGCATTTTCTGGTTTTCACCTCAGTATCCTTCTTGTGTCTGATGACTACAAATTTGTGGTATGGATCTTGTTCTTCCCATTGAGCTGGCTTTTCAAAATTTATCTTGTCCTTTGGTGATACTTAAATGTTGCAGTCTTTTTGCTTCCTCATCGTGGTTACCATGTGACTATAGGATAAGATAAGATACTTGTTATTTTGTATGTTCGCTGTATGCCTTGGTGGCAGGTCTATCCCATTAGTCATTATTGCTTTTCCTCTCTTTACTACAATCAGGTCGCATTTCTCTAACCCAAATGAGATACCAATGTCCTCGCTGTAGATCCGTGTTAGATGGGTAAGCGAGTCAATGTCCACTTTTAACATATAACGTCATATCATATCATCCATGTAAAGAAGATGGCTGATGGTAGCCCTGTTCTTAAATTTGTATCCAGTCTGAGAAAGGAGGCTTGGATCTATGGAGGACAATGCATGGATGATATCAGTTTACGGCACTTGATAGCTGTTTATGCAAGCTGTTTTGAATTCATTTCAAATGTCGTTTTTCACAGTCCTATTGAATTCTCAGTGAACATCTTTAGTTAGCTTTGTATAGAGCCCGACATTCACAGGTCCTTGTGTGGCATTAAATCATAGACTTTTGTATATTCAATCCAAGCCGTATACAGATTGGTCCGCCGGGATTTTGAGTCTATATCGACTGCCTTATCTATTAGCAGCTGCTATCTGGAGCCTCTGATGTTGTTCCCAGTGCCTTTTCGAATTGTGCTGGCTTATATGGTCATGAGCTTAATGGCTGTGGTGCCTTACAGGACTTTTTGCATTGTGGTGAGGTATGTTATTGGCCGGTAGTTGGATGGTGTTCCCTTATGATGGTCTTTTGTAACCATCCTTCCTTGTATCAACCAGTCTAGATGAAAGCTTGCCACAAGCAGCTGGTTCATCTGTTGCTAGGCGCTCGTGGACTTTTAACTTCTTTAGCCAGTAGCTGTAGAACATATCTGGGTGTCCAGCTCCAGCTTTCCATTCTTTAAACGGGAGATTTTCTCCGGAAAATCGTAGAGAATAATAAGGCGAAGATCTTGTGGGCTTCTTCGCTGTTGGATATGTAGATTTGCAGTTGTGGTGATAACTAATTCGTGCTATAGGAGATCTACTATGGCTTGTTCTCAGGTTTTGCATTTCTCACGTCTCACTTTGCATTATGTATATGAATCTTTTTCTCCCATATATTCTTCCAATATTGGATAGTTTCTGCTGTTGCCATATCGTTGCATTGTTGAGAGTACTCCTTGGACAGTTCTTTGGAGAACAGAGCATTTGTCTTTTAATCTTAAACCCCTTTAACTTTTGTCTGTCTAGTGTATTTCCTTAGCCTAGTGGATAGTGGCCTTTTTTTTCTAGGGCTTTTGATGGGGTGTTGAAGCTCTTGTATTTTTTCATTATTGGAATCCTATTTTTTCTGTTATTCTGACAACTAATTAACTTCTCTACATTGTGATTTGATTTTGTTTTTCAGCATTATTTTCTGGGAGTGATATGTATTGCTATTTTCCTTGGTTCCATATCCAGCATTTTCAAAACGATGACTGCAATGTACATTGGTTTTTGTTATAGTTGGCAATGAGAATTGTTCCGAGGATTCTATTCGTGTCTATTCTATCAGAAACAGTCCAATACACAGTGGCAGGATATAAAGTGCAAGCAGGAAAAGAACATGTAGCTGGTGTCATCTACAAAAAAAGATTAATAAATTATTGATTGGAAGCAGTGGGATGATGCTTGCCTGCACGCGTTAATTATATTAGAATACCTTGATCCATCTTTCTCAGGTCAGCAGAATAAACATTGATCCGCACGTATTAATAAAAATCTTTATTCGTCACCTCAAACTTGGGTAATAAAACCGATTAATATATTGTCAGAAAAAATAAGATTAAACCAAATAAATTAAAGGGCAAAACAAAAGAAAAGAATAAAAGGATAAGGGACATTAGCAAATGAATATATGAATATTTTGAAAAATGAATATTTTGAACATTAATATTAATATTAAAATATCAATATTGGAACCCAACCGCTTGGGTCCCTTAATGGCGCCTAAATAATGGCATAAGAATGATATGGTGCCTTGAAAGGCAGAAAGATTTTCATAAGAAGAATAAATTACAACTGTAAATTCTCCTTTATATTTTATTGACATATAAAGTGCAATAACCAAAGAATCGATAAAGTTTATGAAAGTTTTCTTTGGCGGGTTTGGATCACCGGTTTGAAATAATGATTTTAGAAAAGAATATATCTCATTTCGCGACAGTTTATATCCTATCAAGGCTAAATCAGAGGTTCCTTAGAAAATCATGGAGAATAATAGGGCGAAGATCATGTGGCTTCTCCATCCAGGCAGACAAATAGGTATTGGCGAATCGTCAACCAGATATCGTGGTAGTAGATAAGAATCAGAAATCAGCACTGGTGGTGATAGGAACGTTATGAAGAAGGAATACGAGAAGTTAGGGAAGTACGATATATACCAGAGGCTGAAAGAGTATTTAGAGAAAGTGTGGAAAATGAAAGCCAAAGTTGTCCAAGTGATAATTGTGGCACTAGGAACTGTAGCCCCTAAACTAGAAAAATGGTTTCAGTAGTTCCAGGAATAGCATTAAAGATCTCGTCAGATATTGCTCAGAAACTTCTATCTCCCAGATCTTATTTAAAAATTATGTAAAAAATAATTTTATATAATTAACACTTAAATTAACATTTCTTATTTGGTTGTTTCAGTAATTCGATGAAATTATTTATTGGTGATTTTATATTGTAACTTCATTTTTTTATATTACTTCCCAATGGACATTCGCATTTTTTGATTGATGTGTAATTATTGATGTTTCTTGTCAAATCGAACTTCTGTAATTGCTTTATTAATCAACAAAAATGTTATTTTTTCATTTCTTGATATATGGTACTAATACATCACAAGGCGTCTGTTGTCTTCATGATTTATTTTTGTCGTCCATCTTTTGTTCTTGTTGTTGATGGTGGTGAAAGAGTTGCCGTAAAATTTCAATTCTTTCGACTAAACAAACGAATTTCTTTATAAATTATGCCTCTCCCGTTTTGCATAAGTAATATACGAAAGCAGAAACATAACGAAAAGATATAGTGATAAAATAATACTTTGCCGAGAAATATTTCTGCAACATATTTAAATCTTCGGTCCATAAAAAAATGAATAAAAAAAGGATGAATAAAGAATAAAAATCACCAATAGAACGAATATTATGGTGTTTACACATAAATCACAAAATGATCTTTTTCCAGGGGATTTTTTAAATTTTGTAAATCATAATTTCCTGAATACATAATTTATGTTACATTCTATCGACGTTAGTCTAATACTTATCGAAAGTAACTTATCAAAATTCCCTCATAAAAAATAGGTTTGGCTGAAAGTCAGAAAAAAAAATAAGACTTTTTAAAGCAAACGTGCTAAATTTCGATATTAACCTTCTATAAAACAACAACAATCAAGCTAAGCATCTTGAAATATTTCATTTTCTTTTGAGAAGGAGAAATTTAAGAAATGAAAAAATTGAGAATTTAAGAAATTTATGAAATATTTTCTTTTTCAGATTAGCAATAGAAATTTCGATTTACACATGTATGATTCAATATTTTACGTGTGGGTGCTTATAGAATTGAAACCAAAAAAAGGAATAAAAGGGAAGAATAATAATAATAAGAATAAGGGAAGAAAATTAGTGTCTTGTATCGAAATTCGGATTTTGTACTTCAATATCACCGGTTGGTGCAAGACCGGGGCATTCATAGACTGAAAAATTATTGGTATCATCATCCGACGCTTCACTCATTTCATCGGGATCTGGCACTGGAGCTACTTGCTCATCACCCGATATAATTTTTTGTTTGGTTTGTTGATAATGATGCAGCTGTGCCTGAAAGTTTTCCTTTAAAGGTTTCAAAGTTTAAAGTTGAAAAAAATTCGAGAAATTTTGTTTTTTGCTGAGAAAAAGACGATTCGGATAGTCCGGAAAGTTTCTCGACTTATATCATAAAAGGTTTTCAGTAAGAATTCGAATAAACTGCGTGTTTTCATTGTTTGGATTGGCAATGAAAATAAGACATTCACATTTTCTTGAAGATAATTACTGTTTCTATTCGATAGGAAGAAAATTACTTTATATGCGAGTCCCTCATCTCCGCGTTTCTTTTTCTCTCTTCCTGGGCCGGCTGGTGCATACCGAGCAAAATCGAACTTCTCGGAGGCAAGGCTTTGCGACTTCAATCTAAATAACAATTCTTTCTCAAAGTACGCAAACAGACTTTCAAAAAGCTTTCACCATCGTAAGAAGCTGATTAAGATTTCCATTAGATGCGAGAGATATGGTAAACAGTGGTGTACTGCCTTGATTTTCAAGACCAGGAATTCGTCTGTCTGATGGGAAAAAATTCGTTACTAAAAATTAAACTTGGATGGTGTTGGGGAGAACTTCTACCCTTCTACCCTTATGTAACTCTTTGTAGCGGATGAAGTAATGAAATAGTAAGTGCTGCCACAGTAATGACAAATAATGAACGTTGAATATTTAGTGAAAAATAATCAATTATTTAATGGAAATGTATAAATGATTAATAGACAAACTGTGCAAAAGAATAAATCACAGAAAGAAACCTATAGAAATAGAAAGTTCCGCCGACGATTCCGACCACTGAAGCGACAACGCAGACCGTACCAATAGCTAAAAATTTTGCCTTCCTCACTAGCTGTTCGAAAGTTGGGATGAATTCAAGATTGAATTTTTATTTTTATTAAATGAATTTTGCAATAATGCAAAATAGAAGAATTTAAATGACAAAAAGGAAACAAGAAATATTATCTATAAACCAATTTAACCATCATTGTTCGATTTCTGGCGTCAGTGGCAGTAGTAAACAACCACGAAAAATCTTGGTTGCCAGGGACCCATTTTCTCCTCAAATTCGTCTCATCCACCTTATGGCCAATGCCAGAAGTGGAGAGTGGAAATTAAATTATTTGTGCCTTTAAGAATTTAAATTTCTAAATACATTTTTTCAATAAATTCTTTATTTGAAAACAAATTCATTTAAACCAAATTTAATTAGTAAATTTGAGATTTGTCGGAAAGAAATTTGTAAGAGAAGAAATATGCACCAACAAACGCGAGATTGCCTTGCATGATAGTTTTGGATTCTGCAAGAGCAACAGGAACTCTTTTCTCAATTTGTTCGGTGTGTTTCAGTTGATTTGCAGGTTTAGGTTCGATGAGTTCGACAAATTCATTTTGTCCTTTTTTTTGTGCAGTAAGTGCTGTTGGTTCTCCAGTTCTAGACTTAAGCTTTCTTGGTCGTTCAAATTCTTTACCATAGTAATCTTAATTATAGTTACTCGTTTTCAATAATCGCATTTAAAATAATTTCGATTCGACTGTGGTTAAAATCTCAGCTTTGCCAAAAAAGATTTGTATTTCCTTTAATGAAGTTGAAAGAGGGCGGAAAAAAGAGCAGATTTTGTTATTTTCAGATACATCGAAAAGCTTGGAAATAAGTATTAAGTTTATAGCAAGCGAAATCCAAACCACTAATGGTATGAACTGTTAGCAGAAAAATATAAAAATATTTGAAAGCATAATGAAATATGAAAAACTTGTAATTGTTCGAAGATACCTTCTTTTCCACCCAGGCCTTGTAGCTCTATAAACTGTTCCATTATTCTTTCAGTTTCTTCAGG
This sequence comes from Dracunculus medinensis, assembly GCA_900625125.1. Lineage (NCBI taxonomy): Eukaryota > Metazoa > Nematoda > Chromadorea > Rhabditida > Dracunculidae > Dracunculus > Dracunculus medinensis. Next base: position 112,219 of record UYYG01000028.1, on the reverse strand, counting down.
GTTTTGTTGTTGATTATTTGGTGAATTATAAGAGGACTGATCGTCATAACTCAAATAACGTTGTTCCCCTTCAAAAGATTTATTAAAATATCGTTCATATTAATTAAAAGTGTGGAATATGAAATATTGAAAAATTATCAAAAATTTGAAGGTTGATGATCCAACTTAAATATCTAACTTAAGATTATCTGTCAATTTAAGGATAATTTAAGCATTTTTTTCTTTCATTGCTTCTGAATATAAATATCCTCTGAGCTAAGCTTTTTCTCTTTCCTCATTTTTTAAGACGTAGACTTTTGGATTATCTCGCTGCATGGTTGATGTCGTTTTTCTTTATGAACATTAATGACTTAGTTAACTGCACAACTGCATAACAGATAATATGGCATTAAATATTACGAAATAATATTTTTGAATTGCTAAATGGAGAAATTTCTTAATTATTGGCAATTACCCAGGATTGAGAGGGAAACATAGGAAAATTCTGCTAACTCTCTATGCACAAGTTAGCGTTAAGAACTTCAATAAGCCTAGATTCTAAATAACCAAGCAGCACCAAACAGCGATAGAGAAAAGAATAAGGAAAAGGATATTTTTTGCAGTTTTTCGACAATTCCGCTGGATATTTTCGTCTATTTTCATTAGGCGATTTAACGAAATCTTTAGACTTTGCTGAAATTTACTCCATGATGAATTGCCTTCAGAATTTATTAAATCGATTCAAAGTTTTCGAAAGAATTTTAATTCTTCCTATTTCTTTGTTAAAAAGAAATATTTGTGAAATTTTAAGAGCAGTTCACCAAAAGATTGTTTATTGCATCGGCAGGAGTAGATCTGTCATTAAAAATCTCGGTGTTTCTGGCAGTCTGCTTGTACTTGCCTCTCAAAGCGACTTTATGGCAAAACTAACACACCCAACTAACTATCAGTAGTGGAAAGTTAATCAGTGATATAAATTAGCGATTGCTGAACTAAAGACTTAAATTTTTTAATCAATTCTTTAAGCGCTTATTTTTACTCAACTTTATTTCTATCAGAGTTAAGGAGGCGAATGCGAGAATCTTAATTCAATTTTATAATGCTTTAAGAAAAAAGTACGGACCTTTCGTCTCATTTAATACGGTGTATTTTCCATTACCCATTTTCGCTTTTTTTCTGTTTGTCTTTTTTCCTCACCTTTTCTACCTTTTCCGAATTCCAGCCGTACAATGGCCATATTTCCTCAATAATAAGTAAATCTGGCGCTTTATCGGATAAGGTAGAAAAAGACGGATAGTTTGTTATCTTGCAGAAATTTCAATATCTTTGTGTTCGGACATCCAAATCGCATTATTAATTAAATTCCTAGCTGTAATTCTAACTGTATTATACGGTGAAAATATTAAATTATTAAAACATTACTCAATTTACGGAACTGTTGCATTGATTAAAAATCAGCGCTATGTAATAAGAGAGCATGAAATGCATTTATACTTATGCATTTATGGCTAATAGAAAAGCTGTCGATTTTCTCCTAATTTCTTAGCAAATATTTTTGCCAAAATATACTGAATAGTCAACGCAGTCAGCTGAGTCGCTTGTCACAGAAATCTCTCATAATCATAATCCCTCTGTGAAGGGATTTGGAAAAATGAAACTAACAAAGAAGAAGTCGAAAATTGAAAAGATTAATTTGATCAAATGATATATGATAAAACGAAATGAAAGGAATTGAAAGGAATTAGAGGAATTATTGAAAAAAGGGCAAAAAACTCAAATTATTTAGAAATAAATAAAAGGTGAAATTTAAAGAATTATGCAAATTAATCGCTTTTCTGAATAAAATAAATAAACAACAAAAAAATATTTTAGAAAATTGAATATTTTGAATCAAAGACTTTCCTCTTTATCGTCTTTACTCCATAACTCTATTTGCGGGTTTTGTCAAAAAGTCCATTTGGAGATTACTTCGCTAGAAAGTCGCTTGAAGATGGAAAAACAGGTCGTCCGCAACACCACATAAGATGTATTATAAAAAAAAGTTTAGATGCCTTTTCCAATATTTGATATATATTCTTCTTTTTTTTTTACTTTTGTTTCAAGGATTTTTCCTAAATTTACCTTTTGCCAATAGAATAAGCAGAAATTTTTCATTTACCACTTATCACTTCTCTGGACATTTAATTGTTTGCTTCAAAGTTTTCCAAAATTTCTTCCGGGCATTTAAGGATTTTAAACAGATTCATTTTTAAAAGTTGGGCAAAAAGTAAATAAAAAAATTTGCAACAAGCAACAAGCTTCTTCTTCTAGGCTGGCTTTCCTTGTTGTAGAAGTAAGCCATCTCCTATTTAGTAAAACTATTCAGCCAAAATAATGGAAACCATTCCTCTTTTTATCTTTTAAGTCCATATATCGTCTGGTCCCTCTATAATTTCAAATCTTTTCTGACTGCATTAGCCCAAGTCTTGATTGTTCCTCTCGCTTTTGACGCCATCCATCATAGGTGGGCGAATAACGTGCCCTAACCAGTGGAGGCTGCACTCTGTGATAGTAACAAGCAAATAATTTCGAAGTATAAAAAATTTTAAAGTTGAATTAATTTTAAAAATGGGAAATATTGAATTATATAATACGTTTAATGAAAACTTATGAAACAATGAATAAATTCAGTTATCGTTCCATGAAACCATATTTGTGACCTACAATTCCCCCAGTGGATCTCACCCAAGACCATTCTAAAAATAAATTCTGGGGCAATTTAAAGTTTTCCCTGAAGGAATCTTTCTGAAAGAGAAAATACAAAGGCTGAGCTTACGAATACAATGCTTTCTCATTAATAAATTGAATTTCTGTGCATCTTTAATAAAAGTAAGACTAAATTCAGTTAATTGATTTAATAAAATAATGAATAAGTTTCGAAAAATTGTCATCGAGCAATCAACAATCATTAAAAATTATTACTTTTTCATTACTTTATGTTTTCTCCGATTATCATTTCATGCCCCGTGGTTCGGCTGCAGCATTTGACCCACTTGTCCTTTAAAAATTTAGGTGATTATATATACCTTCACTACTAACCTTAAGTGGTTTTCTGGCAAAATTAATATTTTAAATTCTTATTTTTAATAGCCAGAAAGTAAAGCCTAACCAATAATACCTAACCAATAATTATACTAAACGCGTACTTAATGATTCAATTGTGGACAAAGTGAAATAAATAGAAGGCTAAATGGTAGAAGAATATAAATAAATGATAGAAAAGATTGTATTAATATTGTATTGTATAAGAGTGGATTCATTAAATGAAAAGCTAATAAATTCAACTATCGTTCTATGATAATATTTGCGACCTAATTTTTCAATTCCCAGTTCCCAATTTTTCTGCTGAAGTGCTAGATTCATAGTTAACGGTCACTATTTTTGGTGAAACTGGCTCCATTCGTTAGTGAGATCTTCGTCTTGGAATTCATTTGGAAGCAACGCACCAGTGACCAGAACTATTCGGACTTTTTAATAATCTAGGCAATGCATTAGACAACCACGCTGTTCTACAATTAAAAATTATAGATATTTTATCAGTTTTTGCCTGAAATGCTCAGGATGATTTTTTCCAGGGCTGCATATTTTCCTCTATTGAACTATGCGATAGACTGGATAATGGGCATCGCTTGTTGGCACTTAAGAGATGTGCAAAATCTAGAGCATCGTATCATAGATCTCGAGTACACTAATAATATAGTCCTTTTTGCTAACAGTTATAAGGAAATGCAAATAATGATATGTCGACAATATGTCGACAACTGCAGCGAGAATTAAATAATCAAATAAATAAAATGAAAGTGTTTTCGTCTTATATAAAGATGCTGATAAAATGCCTATTTTTCTATCAATTCAATTCATTGCCAGTTAAAGAAGTGTTTGACTGTAAATAGCTTGGATCCATTCTAATCCCTAAAACGCCAGGCAAAGGAGGAAATTGTAACCTGGATAACGGCATCTAGGAATATGTTTTCCAGGTTAATGAAACCACTATGGGACCGTTGCAAAATCACCATAAAGACAAAAATCCGACTCCATATATCAGCAATTCGCTCGACCTTATTATATAGCTGCGAAACATGACCAATGAGAGTGGAAGACATTAAGAAGCTATCTGCCTTTGACCACTCTTGTCTAAGGTATATATGATCCGTCGAGCGGATAAAATATCACAAGATCGCATCCATCTTCTTTCAAATACACCTGCATTATCATAGAGCATCTCCTTCGCTGTTTAGGGCATGTTCTCCGTCATCCACCGCAGGAATTGACGAATATTTCATTACTTACCAAACCCTGTGAAGCGAGGAAGGACAATCAAGACCTGAACTGATACAGGAAAAATTTTGAACGTATAAAGGGACAAGTGATATGTGGACTTAGATGATGGAAAAAAAAATGGCTTCTATTACTAATTGCAATGGCCTTGGACCGAGCAGCTTGGAAACGTCTTACCCTTGTAGCCAGCGGTGCCAGCCTAATGGTGAGAGTTGTTAGAAGAAAAAGATATTAGCAAAGAAGAGATATTGCATAAAAGTTCGCGGAGATCAATGGACTTTTTACTCTCTAAAATGGCTTTATCTCATAAAAATTCGTTCGCACAAGGATATCGTCCAGGGTATTTTATAAAGCAAAAACTTATAGAATTTCAAAGTGTCAATGGATTTTATATTTAAATTTATTTATATTTAATTTTTTATTTTGCTTTATATTCGTATATTTTCTAATAATGGAGATGTCACCGGAAAAGTTTCCATGCAAAGTGATATCAAACATTAATTTATTAGAGCAATAGATTAACCAGAAATTTTATTTATCAAATAAAAAAGTGGCTGATGGTAAATTTTTATTTAATAGCTTAATAATAAGTCAGTACATCATATTTTCTAATTAGATCGTATATGAATTTTTTCTGTAGCGCACGTACTGTTTCAAGTTAGGCTCGTTTCCTGGCTTGCCTGAAAAATTTTTTCAGGGCTTACTTAACGATAGGACTGGTAAACAGATGGAATAATAGGTCGGTCCATCGGTGTTATCTGACATTTGGGAAGATATTCTCCTTTACTGGAACGATTTGAATGATATGATATGATTAATTGAAATAGTAGAAGGAAGTAGAATGATGCACGAATATAATTTAAGCAGGAATTAATTTAAAACATATTTTTTCATAATTCAGGAAAAATCCTATTTTTATTTTAAATAAATTAGGAAAAGAATTCCGAATTCTAAAAATTAAGAAAAAAATTTGGCAATGATCACAGAAAAAAAAGTCAAGATGTACTGTGCAGATCGCCACAATGTTTGTGCAATCAAGGAGCAAATGAATCTATGGTAAATTGAATCCGGAATACATATAGTTCTTTGAAATGCTTAGTATCCACAGTAAAGATGTTTATTTCCGGCAAAATCCAAAGCCTAAGCCAATTAATTATTGGACTAATTCATTGTAATGAGCAAAAAATTATTCGGCAAACATTTTTTAGACAAAAAATTCGGAAGAGAAATGCTTATGGTAATTTTCATACAAACAAGGATTTGGAATGGAGTCTCAAAACAATGTTTCTAGATTTTGACGAGCTATTTTTAAAATTTATTGGAATATTATTAAATATTAATTAGTATTTAGATATATTATAGTAACAATTTTAGCAAAATTAATTTGGAATAACTTCGATGTGAATGACACATATATAGTGGACGATGGTACTGGGCTTCCAAATACAATTCTATCCTGAGGTAATTTACTTGGCTAACCCACAAAAATCCACCAATTATCAATTATCAACGTTATTAGAAGGGTAATGAGTAAAATCTAAATATAATCTCGCAAATATCATGGCGAAAAAAATTCACTTTATGAATTCATCGTAAAATTCAGCATATTTATATATAAATCAAAATAATTTAAGATTATTTTGCTTTAAAAATAGTTTATGAAAACACAAAAACCAATAACTGAATAATTTATGTTGGGGAGGTAATTTTGCTGGATTGTTTAGATTATTATTTTTTATAGTGAATAAAGCAGATTTTCATTCCAATTCAATTATTATTCAACTAATAATATTTAAAAAATTTATTTTTAGAGTCATAGCAATTTATTCAGTTTGATTTCTAAATCCCATCTAAGTCAAAAAATTTTCGGCATAAAGTTAAAGTCGGCATTAAGTCTAATATATATATATATATACAAGATCCTCAAAAAACCATATAGCAAGATCCCCAAAAAATCGTGAAGAATAAGGAGACCAAGATCTAATGGGATATTCATTCAGATAGAAAATTATTTGCCAATCAACCAGATATCATGGCCGTAGACAAGATCTAAATATCAGCACTGGAGATATATCTATATATAGCAATATCAAGCGGCAGAAATATTAGGAAAAAGGAATACGAGAAGCTAGAAACTAGAAAAATAGATGGGACTAGAGGAGGAACTGGAGGAGATGTGGGAAGGTCAAAATGCCCTTAGTGGAAAAATGGCCTCAGATTTCAGGAAAAACACCATCTGTCCATGAGAACGCACTGCCAGAGATCTATATATATATATATATATATATATAATGCAAATTGTGTTATTTTGATGAAATTTTGATGAAACATTCTAATTCTGATAAAAATCTGGCAAAATATGGACATCGATCAATAGCAATACTCAGATTACAGTGAGAAAATGATTGTTTGCGTCAGTACATTTATCCATCAATATAAAAAAAAGGATATCAGATGATATTTTTTTATAATGGAAATCGATGTAAACCTAAAGGTTAAAAAATTTTTTTGAATTGCTTTTATGAAAATTAAATGAATCAATAGTTGAAAAAAATTTAAGATGCAATCATAAAATGAATACATTAAGGAATTCGCTGGTGATGAGATATATTTAAGATATTTACGATAAAATAATTATGTTAGATTACTACGTGGAGCTTTAGCCGCTTCTAATAGTTCGTTTATCTGCAACTTTTTTTTATAAATAAATTTATATGTTTTTTCGAAGGATTAAGAACATTGTGAAAAAAATTCATTTCTTAATGCCCATAGGTGGTATGAGCCATCTCTGGCGGATCCATTGTTGGAGATTTGAGGATTCTGTGTAATCTTAATTATTCGCTAGTAGTATGCTCTTCTGGAAAGAGGTCTGTAAAGCTGTTCCTAGGGTCCACTGGAGTTATTCCAGATTAGGGGCTATAGCCTCATGTACATCTATCTACCGCCACTGGGACCTTCTCACGATTTTTTAGCTCTTTTTCTAGATCATGGCATTTCTCTAGCTTCTCATATCTTTTCTGGTTCTTATCTACTATCACTATGTCAGAGGCAAACACTTGCTTGACCTTCTGGATCAGAAAATTTGGGTCCCACAGGATCTTGATTCTATTATTCTTTGTATAGAATCTTCCATTTGTAGACAAGATCAAATGGCTATAACGTTCAATATATTATTCTGCCTGTATTTTATATATTTATATTTTATATATATATATATTAAAATCTTAATTTTGTCATTATAAGTTCGACAGTCTTTCTGCAGAATGTGCATGTCTGATGCAGTAGAACTCCGATGGATCTGGTTCTTAATATCTGTTCTTATTCTTATATTGCAGTGATCAATGCCTCAGTGTTATATTTTCACTTAGCTTTGCTTTTCCCAACCACTGGGATTTCTTAATTTCATCTCAGCTATCTACCAATGGTATCCTCCACTGATCTTTCCTTTCTATGGCAACTTGATTTGATTTTTTTGTGTAAAATTTCATTTTCTTCATGTAAAATTTTTCTCTCACCATGGGTGATCATGATCATCTTCAACTTTAGATCATCTACCAGAGACCTGTGAGATTGAGGGCTCTGCGCAATATCTTAATTGATACTGCACCCTTTTGGACGGAAATCTCTGATGTTGTTCCTGGAATCTACTGAAACCACTTTTATTCATAGTTCCAAGAGGATCTTCCAAGAGGATTCCAAGTGTTCCAATTATCGCTGAGATTACTTTGGCCTTTACTTTCCACATCTATCTAATTCTTCTTTCAGCTCTTGGTATTTCTCTAATTTCTCATTTCTTTCTTTCTAACGTTCCTGTCGCTTCGCATTGCTACTTCAGTCACCAGAGCTCATTTCTGATTCTTGTCTATTACCACAAGATTGGCCAGTACTTGTTTATCTCTTTGGGTGGAGGAGTCCCACAGGATCTTCGCCTTACGATTTTCTGAGGACTCTCCCATTTAATTTTGGAAAAGTCTAGGCCATATACCGATGTTCCCATAGACGATGTCAGCTACTTATGTCTGCCTTTCAGTGTAATTTTTTATTATTACAAGTATATTATTGATCCTATTTGCATTTTACATCCACCCATTAGACTGTTGTGTTGGAATGTTTCTGAGGCATTTTTGCACAGTCTACATATTATCTATATATATCCCAAGATTTATTTAAGATTTGAAAAGTTATAAAGCGAAATAATCGATTTAATGGATAAATATACTAGTTTTAATAATAATAATAATAATAGTTTAGTAATAATAGTCATGTTTTAGCAATTTTGAGGCTAACTGATATTGTGATAATAAATAGTAAAAATTAAAATGACAAATTGGACGACTGAATAATGCGCGTAAACATTTTGAATATATATATAGATATATATATGGATAAAAAAAAATGTTCCTATCATTATCTATTATTATCTTTTAATTATCATCGATATTAGTGGTCGTTATAAAAAATGTAGGGCATTTGATTCGTTGAAAACTTTCAGAAATCTACCTGAATCATAAAAAATTGCTTCTGAAATATAGAGTGATAGTAGAACCGGAAGGAGCATGCGCCAGCACATAGTCCGATAAACCACTGACAATTCTATTGATTATTCTGTGAAGCAGAGTTGAGGCGGTTCATAGTAACTCGTATTTTTTCTAAGTATGTTTGTTCAGGCAAATATCCATAAAGCAAAGCGGATTTCGACTTTCGTGACGAAATTGCGATAGTTTATCTTCGTTTTTCTTGACTAGCAGATAACTTCACTTTTATCGCAATTATTTAAATTTCTCTTAAGGAACAAAATTTTTGATAAATTTTTAAATTTTCATTGTTGAAGTTAGAACGCATTAGGAAGGATGTTTAAAACAAAAGTTCAGTCCACTATATTCTTTTTAAATTCCCTCTTATTGCATCTAATTGAATTCCCTTTAAAGACCAATGAAGGCAAATTGTACTCGCGTCAAAAAACTCGATCCTCTAAAGCTAAATACGTTATCAAAAAATCCAGGGGATGCTAGCTAGCCACCTATATAAGCCAAGCCACTCCATGGCAAAAATTTTTACAGCCAGCAGGACGCAGCCTAACCAGAAATGGCTACTCATTTTCTGTTCCCTTTGCCACATATTATGCTGGAACTCTGTTATATTTTTTTGTCACCTATCCAACTGAAGCAAATTCAACCACGCAATAATTGTTCAACTGGAAAATTTGTTTTATGGCATAAGAGTTCATTAAAACAAAAGGAAAAAGGCCTATTTTTAAACGTGCAAACCCCAAATCAACGGCAATAATGTTTCGTTATTCTCTTCAAGATATGACGGCTCACTGAAATTCGAGTTAGTTCACTTCATTTGTCTCGGACTAAATTCCATTTTCCAGATTTCTCTGCCAATAGTTACTACTCCTTCCCAGTTGAATGTCTCAACGATTTTTTTTCAAATTTTATAAAAAACAAATGAAGAAAGGAAAAAGATACCTCCTTCGATTTTCCCAGAAATTTATGAATATACAAAAAAATTTTTTAATCAAAAATTTTGCATAAATTAATTGTTAACAGCGAATTAAAAATAAAAAATAGATTTAGAATCGAACTGAATAAAAATTATTGTAAAATCCTTGAAATTAGAAGAAAATGCAGTTCTTCCTCACGTTGCTCAAGCAATACTTTATATATGAATCTGAATTTTAGCTTTTAGGCGAAGCGAACATACATTACGAAAATGGAGCAGAAAATGAGCAAACATCATCAAAATCATATGACATCTATCATTGCTTATCAATATGTTCTGTGATAAAATCCCTTAAATATTTCCAAAAGTTTGAAAAAAATGCATAAATTATACAACTTATGGCATATAAATTCATCGAAAATAGTTCGTTATTTTCCTGGTCCTTATTATTTTTTCTAATAATATCATTATTTCTGATCCGCTTCAAATGGCACCGCTTCGTAATACAAACCGTATCGTCACATGGAAATGGAAGTTTAAGGGGGTCGCAAACAGCACTTGGAAATATGAATCGACAAAATTCATTATGAAATGAATGCTTCGTGCTTTATTCGATTTTTTACCGAGTCATGCAATCATGGAATTATTTGAGAAAGATAATTTTTTATTTTTTTAAATTCATATGGTACTTTAAGCCATTAAAAACAGACCTATTCATTTCATTTTATGTTTTTTTCATGATAATTTATCGACAAAGTGAAAGTCTGAAAGTCAATATTTGCTCGCAAATAACATGCCAATTTGCCTAAATTCCTAATGCTATTCATAGTTTTTCATTTCATAGATAAATATAATAGATCAATTGCTATTCAATGTAACACCACAAATCGATAAAATGATAAGGTTAAATTTAACAAGTTATATATTTGATAAGATTAAGAGAAAAGAAAAGAAAAATTTAACTCATAAGAAATTTTAAAAGGTAAATGGCCATTGCATAAAGGTCAAAATTAACTTATCAATAACTTAATTAACTTTATTAACTTATTAAATTAACTTATTAATACATATTATTAATTAACATTTTTTCTCAGTTGACAATTTTTTCAATCGGCGAATGGCCTCAGGCAAATTTTATTGATTTTTGAATCAATGAGTGCTCCTGAATATTCAGTTTCTTACTTATTTTTTCACTTATTGAGTCTCATGATTTTATTCAATTAAACTGCCAGCTTGCCTTAGCATGTTGCCAACATGTGCGAAAATCGAGATTTCGTGGGGAATCTTTGTTTTATTTTCTCATAAATTTGTAATAATTAAATGGTTAAAATTAAAATATTGCAGCCTATTCACTGAAATTGCGAAAATGCTGCCAAAAATCCATCGCGGCACTTCTACGGATCTTCTTCTGACAGCGTACATCATTTCTCGCTAGCTCTACTGTTTATCTAAGATAAGATCTTTTTGCCAGGCAGCGATAGATTTGCTCCTGTCATGGTCAAAAGTCGAGCTTATGATAGTTTGACCTTGTTCGAATCAAATTAGCTCAGAATGTTTTTATAAGATTTTTTAAATGGTTTACTATATAATGATTAAAATGAATTTCTGAAAAATATGAAAATTTTTTAAAAATAGAGTATTTCTAAAATTTTTAATGACTTGATTTTAAGATTAGAGTTGTTCTTTCTTCCTTTTGGAAAAAATAATGCCGCTCCTAGCTTCTGGATGGATTTCCATTTATTTATTTATTATTTATTTATTATTGAAAACCAGCCAAGCAGGGCGACAATGTGCTTGTATTAATAACAATAGTTAAAAAACAAATAATAAAATTTAGTAATAAAGAAGTCATGAGTCTTTAGTTTAGTTTTTTTTTATAGGTTTTAGTAAAGTTGAATTTAATTTAAACTTGATATGTTGCTGCTGAAAAATATTCTTTGGCCTACAATTACAATTAAGAAGTGGGGATGGATAAAATAGGTTCCCAAAAAAGAAAATCTATTTTCATCATATTGACTGTTCATTAGAGGATAGTTTAATGATGACTAAAGTAAAATTAGTGTAGCTTCGATTTCTCCCTTTAAATGAATCCTTTTAAATGATGATTTTTTTTAAATGAATGAATGAATGAACAAAACGGATCACATTTTAGTAGCTAATAGAGCAATACTGGTAAGTATGCCCTTCGAACGAGAACAATAATCGTTTAATTTTGGTGAAAACAGTTCAACCAACAAGGTTAATCGAGTTGACATTTGCAATTAATTTCAGTTTATAAAATTTGCTTTTAATCAAATCAGTTATTTAAAACGATGGAAATTCTGCAAAAAAATAACGTGAGCAAGAATTAGAATTACGAAATCTGGGCCATTTTTCCTGAGCTAACCGATTCCAATCCTAAGTGACTTTTCGCACAAAAATCTCCATTTTTACGATCAATGTTGACGACAAGCAGCCACATTTTTTTAGTTATGTACTTTAAAAAATGAAGTATTTTATAACTGAAATAAAATAACTTACCGTCAATTATTTCATAAATAAATTATCTCACAAAATTAATGGACGATTTCATACAATATTTTCATACAATATTTTATTAAAAAATTTATCGAGTGATATTTAATATTAAATGGAAATTTGAATTCGGTGAAATTCGCTGATTTTGCATTGCTGCAATCATATTTGATAAACTTTTTTGATGGATAAGTGCAGAAATATTGGCCAAATGCAAAAAAAAAATCGTGCATCTTCATCATAAATTACTAATTTCCCAGTTTTATGAATCATACGGTATTTCTGGTTAGGCATTTCTTATTTCAGTTCCTATTAGAAATGCATAATTTAATTAAACCGAGTACAATAGCCAGGCTGTTATTAGAACACTACATACCAAATATTAAAATGTGAAGCGAAATGATTAGATAGTATATTGCTTCATGCAAAAATGAACAAGGGCTTGATTATAACCTCTTGTCAAACGTGCCATCAAAAATTAAATCCAGATTCACTTCTGCGCACATCTATGAACAAATAGTTTCTGCGCCATCTGACTGGATCATTTTTACATATAGAGTAAATGAGATGTGTGCAAATGAGTGGAAATGATGCACTCCATTAAAAGAAAAATGAGCATGAATTAAAAATGCATTGTTTTTTTTACCTAATGCCATTACGATATCTCTGGATATTAAGCAAAGTATAAGAAAACCTCTCGTATAATTCGGCTGGTTAATTTCTTGCAAAATACACCGAGGATTCACGCTAAGAATTTTATTTAAATTTTGGCACAAATAATTAGTATTTTATTTTAATATATTAATATATTTTAATAATTAATATTTTAATATTAACATATTTTATATATAATATATATATTTAATTTTATATATATTTAATATTTTATTAATATTTTATTTTATTGTATACATAAGCCTAAGCGCAACCTTAAAAATTTCACAAATGGGAAGCATTTTTGCGATTTCTTCGAATCTGTTCGCATGTTGATTCGAATGTGCATCAAAATCCATCCTTTTTTATTACCTATAATAATAAGCATAAATAAGAAAATAAGAAAAAATCTGAATCAATCCGAATTTATTTTATTTGCTAGTAAAATTCCATTAAAATTTCATTTAAAAATTTTGCAGGAAGCTTCTATTTTTTATATTTTTCAAAATTTTTGTAGCCTTCAGATTTGAGCGCTTCAGTTTCCACCTTTCTGTTGCTCAATTTTCTCATATTCTCTAATTTGGCTCGCTGAATTGTTCATTCCTTCATTAAAAAATGGTTCGCAGCACAATCTACTTCAGTTTTAATGAGAGCTTTTTTTCCCCATGGAGGGACATGGATCGAAATTATAATATATCAACACATATTGCTCAGTCAAGTAGCCATACTTCATATTCATGTTCTTCACCATTCCTTTCTTCGTTATTTCTTATGTAGCCAAAGAAAATTCAATATGGTTTTTGATATGTATGATAAATCGACAAATTTTGGATTTCTGGATTGTGCGTTTGTCGAATTCTAATTAATAAATGATGTAATTTGATTAATGATTTAAACAGAAGCTATTAACAAATTTTATCGAGTAACTTTTATTTTTCATAATTTTTAGAAAAAATCGGGAAAATGACTGTATACATATATATATATATTATTTAGCGATATATTATTTAGGTTATATATAAATCCGGTTTAGCGACAAATAAGGAATATAAACAGGACGTTTTTTTTAACTTCTCGTAGTCTAAATCAATTAAACAAGAATACAGACTCCGTTAAATTTTTCAAAAGCTGTATTTTTCAACAAATGAAAACCTCAGCAAATTATTGTTTAATTTTCAAAAATATTAATTTTTATCGCAATTACTGGTCATTTCGCCTGTTTTTAATTAATTTTAATTAATTTAAACTGGATATTAAACTGGATAAATACAGGTAAAACAATTGGATTTAATTGGAAGGCAGCTCTCCTTGTACTCCTGTCGGGACTAGAATCACAGCATCTAAATTGCGTTATAAATTGAAAATAACCATACTAGATTGTGCTGAGTATTTTTAATGGCCTACAATTGCTGAGTAACTTCTCCTAAAAAATATCTTTGCAATATAGCTAAGTACTGCCTAAACAACAAGAAGCACCTATAATTTTAGTTTGAACTTATAAAACAGTTTTAATTGGATGTGATACAATTCCTCTTAAAATATTGGAATTCAATAAATTGATGTCAAAAAATATTTTTTTCAATTAAAAAATATGTGACAAAAAAGTTTATTAGCTTTTGATGGGAACAAAATTTATCTACTTGATTAAATGGTTAATGAACCTGTTATATTAAAAGATGAGTAGTGTAATACGCTGTTTAGGCATCATATTCGACCAATTAATAAAAAGTCCACTGGGGTAAAAGTTTGGAGAAATTAATTGATAATAATAATTGTATCTAAATTATATAGTTTTGACTTTTTGGCTTTTTGGTTTCAAGCTTTTGCACCCAAAATCGCCAAAAAACCTTTAGGAGTTATATAAGTCGTTATTTATTGTATTAGAATTCACCAAGCTTTTCTTCTGAAATAAGGTCTTCCCTAAAAAATTCATATAAAGTACGGCTAACTGTGAGCCAAAATCGTTAAATGAAATGCAAAAATGGCAAATAAATATAGTTATAAAAATGATTTTGACCACAGAAGCTTCTTGAAAATATCCGTGATCTTGAACCATAGTTAGGAGATCAATGATCTAAAGCATGATAGTAATCTATCACATTTACCGTATCAGAATGAAAGCCTTTAATAGGAAGAGAATGGATTCATAAATGGTGAGACCAAAATTTGCGAACAAAAACCAGCATTTATTCGATTACAATTCTTTGTTTAAAAATGTCGAATATCAGCTTTAAAAAGCAAAAGTGATTGATTTACGACTTTTAAAATAAGATTTGTCACACAAAATAATACAAGAGCAAAAAAATAATGAAAAACAGCCAATTTCCAGTTGTTGTCCATTTTTTCTTATCACCGCCGCAGGCTATCTATTTTTAAATTTAAGAAAAGTGAATAGACAAAGACAATTTTTAGCAAAATTGTCGATACAAATTCCAGGTGAGATTTGTTTAAATGATAAATGACTACTGACTACGAATGAGTGTCGTTTTAAAAATTTATTGATATATGTTGTATATCTTGCCTATTGAATTCAGGAGGATTTAAAATTTTTAAATGGATCGGAAAGTGAAAAACTATAGAAGTGTTAAGAATTAGGTCGTGTCAGCCTATGGAAATTTATCAGCTACGGCGTATCGAAGTATCGTCCATTCACTCCCTGGATGTCATCGTCATTAGTGATTCGTTGCCTCCTACTTCTCTTATACGTAGTTGCTATTATTGCTTGTATACCGATATCTTTGCTGGTTTGGTGGATTCGAAAAACTTTATTTAACGAAAAAGTGGTTGTTGGCGATAAAGAGATATCGCCATTTTATTAAGTATAATTTATTATTAATTATTAATTCTTTGGATTTCGTGGACCCTATAAATAATCTTAACGAAGAATATTCATTGCTCCAGTTCATTATTATTATTCAAATAGTCTAATACTACAGAATTATAATTATAAGGTGTCGAGAAATTTATTAGTCATCTAAATACAAAAATTTCTTAAAGAATCTAGAAATTCGACATATAAGCAAATAATTTTTCTTAAAAAATATAGACTAATAAGAATAAAATATCATTTTTACTATAAGATTTCGTGAGAAATTGAACAACAGTTTTTTATTACTATTCTGGAATTCAGCGATCAAAAATAATATACACAGTTTTCATATAAATATGATTAAAATTACCATAATCTTAACTCGCTTAATTATCTTGATATCCAGATAATAATCCAGATAATCCAGATATGCTTGTCATCATCGTTCATCCTGAACAATGGAATGGAGGATCTGATCGATGCAGCATTGGAATGATCCGGCATTTTGTAGATTCTGGGCACAGAGTAATATGGTTCACTACAATGATCGATAAATACTGGCAACATGAGCCATTTAGTGGCATCGGTATGCTATAATCTCGAAATTTTAAGCGACAACAAATATTCGCAATAAAAGTACAGAGTTGTTTAGAACGCAGAATACTGGAAAATTGAATTTATTTCTCATTTCAGTATTTCTATAATTTCTCATTAGCCTTTTTTTAAAATTTTATACTACTCAAAATTGTGCTTAATTTCATACTTATTCATTAATTTGCTAAAATGAAATGAACCGCTGATTGATTTTGAAAAAAGGGAAATTCGGAAAAATTTCAATATTTCATTTAAATTGCTTTGAAGCGATTGACTAAGAAAAGAAAACATTTGAATTAGTTTATGGCGAATTTAAGGGTATCGAAGAAACGAATTGATTAAAATCATAGATATGGTTTTAACAAATATTCTAAATAAAAAAATCTAAAAAATTTCTCTCATTTTCCTAATCAAATCTATAAGAATTCTCAGCTAAAAGGTACGATGGATAGAAGATAATTTAGATTATGGAATAGTAACATTTGGAATATCACATAAATTTAAGATAAAATAAATTCTGGCGTAGGGTAAGAAATTAGAAATTATTTAAATTTTTCTTTCGAGATCAAAAACTTTCTATTTTGTTAAATTCTTAAATGGTAACTTTCCTTTTTTTAAATTTTTATATTTCGAAATTCCTTAATTGATTCGATTCTTTCATCAAAAATTGCATCTTTATACAATGATTATGCTAATCTTACTGATTAACTTCAATTCATTGATAAAATTCTGAGGTTTTCTAAATTTTTCACTTCAATATTTTCAGCTTAAAACATTTTTTTCTGATATATCAAGTGATTAGTAAAAAATTATGGCTGAGTTGATCATTTAATCTTAGTGATTTATAAATATAATAATTTTGCTTTCATTCACTAATTTTTACCTTTACACAATAATCGCTAGTTTGAAAAAAATAAAAATAATATTTTGAATATCATTTTCAAAAATTTTTGGACATATCATCCTTAAATTTTTTAACTACAAGCCGGATAGTGCTTCGACTAAGGTTCGATTTCTTAATGAAAAACCTGATTAAAATTGGGGTGATACTGCATATCAGGTTGCACTTTGACCTCCGAATAGCTAGTAGAATCAGTCAAACTATATACTTAGAGGTGGAGGAAGGAATTTTTGTTCATTCTCTTGTTCATTCTCTCTCTTTAGCTTTCATATTTTTCAACTTGTGATTTTAGGAAGTTTTTAGCATCTTTCTTTGTTAATCGACGAGTTCTTCATCTTAATTAGATTGATCACAATTTTTTTTGTACTAAATAATTTTAATTCTTTCTCTAAGATCCCTAAGATTATATAGATTCTTAGGTTAACTGAAATAGCCATTTTTTGGAATATATTGACAACAAGGGAAAAAATTAATAAGAATAATTCGCCTAAAAATTGTAGGTGGCTTTTAAAATAAACGTTTATCATTTTAAAATTTTAAATGATACAAATCTATTTCTACTTTTGTTGCTCCTTTCTTGATATAATGGATGGTTTAGAAAAAATTACCCTGAATTGGCTAATTCATGATAAAAGATTTTTAAGACGTCTATTAACTTATTGTGTATGCTCTGAATGAAGGAAATCGTGGCAGTTGTAACAGAAATTTGGTGATAATATTAGTTAGACTGATGCAAACTGGTACTTTGTATATTGCAAAATTTTTGAGCCACTGTATCGCTTTTATTTTGACTTTAAAAATCTAAGGAAATTATTCGACTAGTGCCTTATCAAGAATCTACATTTTACCAGAAATAGAATCAGTTTGAGTAATAATTAATAGTCTAATTCTTTGCAATGGAATACCTATAAATCATTGTTTAATCTGTGTTTGCTGAATTGTAAATTACCTGTAAGAAATATTTATTGTCCAACATTGCTGGTCCAGAAATTGTTAAGTTCTAATTTCTTGAATTACTCTCCACACAGTTCACTGGTGCAATCAGTTATAGGGATGCCTAAATTTGGAAATAATTTGGACTTAATTTAGAGCAATATTGTAAATTAATTTGAGTTTCGTATCTTGACAAAATTCTTAATTTTCATCTCAGATTTTCATAAATGATTTATTTACATAAAAAGATGAGTTGATAGTGGTTTGTTTGAAATTCTTATGATCAATAACCAATTGATCCTCGTTTCAGTATTGTTTGCTCCTTTTACAAGCAGCGCAGTAGCTGTGATTTATGTTAATAGCACTGACATAGTACCATATTTATAGAAAGTGAAAGATAGCTTTAAGAAGTTGGAAGCGTAACTAAGTTGCAAGCTTAATTAAACTGGTAAATTTATCAGCGATTAATTATTAATTATATTTACAGAAGATAAAATAAATTTTATTCTTCACCAATAATGCAAATAATTCATTCACAAAATATTGTTTAATTCAACATTATTGGTGCATAATATTTAATTCATTAATTCTGATTAATATCACATCTCAACGATGAATAAATGCGAATTTTTAATCATTTATCATCTTTTTATCGTTTGCCACCATCTTTGTCTTCGTCTCTTTTTACACATTCGAATCTTATAATCCTGCATAAATTACATATTGTTCTTATTTATGAATTAGGCTGATGATATTCATCTATCGTCAAATCGTCGATTCCATTATTTTCAAATAATTTAATTAATATCGATGTTTAGCATTTCAGCAATTCAAAATTGACAAAAAATTTGCACTGATCCCAATGTCCTCTGATGCTAGAAAGAGTAGTGGTTTAGATTATAATGTAGATATGCAAGGGTTCTGCTCTCGATAGGAGTGAATCAGTTAAAAAATCCGGACAAAAATTTCTTGCCGACTAGCGAAAAATTGAGTTGGTCTAACCTGAAGTAATGAGCTCTAACTATTTGCTTATTTATTTGTAATACTTTACGATTGTCACAAATACTTTCTGTTTAATAAACATGGTCAACAGTAAGTATTAGGAGAAATCTTTTATTTATTTGTCTACGAGTTATTCAGAGATTCGAAATATAAATCTTGCCCTGCATCCTGGTGATTGGTTTTCACAAAACGTTGCACTTGGCTTTCAATTACTCCTTTCGGATCTTGATCCCGATCTTATTGTTATTGATCACAGTGCTAGGTATTTTTTATTTTATTCATAGAATTTAATAATTTCTGAATGAAACGCGAACCTAATGTCCATTTTTATTTATCTATTTCAGTACGTACCAAGTGATGTAAAAATAACTTTTTGCTGATGTTAGAAGCAACAAAAAGCAAAAATTTGATTCTATATTCACTCATTTCGCATAAAATGATTCCAGTTGTGTTCCTTTATTAAAATGGCGATTTCCAAAAGTGAAGATTCTCTTTTACTGCCATTTTCCGCAGCAACTTGTCACACCATCGAGGTTTTTTCTCTATCGATGGTATTCGAAATTAATTGCCTTATTAGAAGGAACCATGTTTCAATATGCTGATCTCATTATGGTGAACAGCCATTTCACAGGTTTGTTTCATATTCTCTTATTTTATTTTCTCATTAACTCCTTTGCAATTCCTCATTCTATAAATTCAAATGACTTGAAATAAATAATAA
Source organism: Dracunculus medinensis (assembly GCA_900625125.1). Taxonomy (NCBI): domain Eukaryota; kingdom Metazoa; phylum Nematoda; class Chromadorea; order Rhabditida; family Dracunculidae; genus Dracunculus; species Dracunculus medinensis. The sequence continues at coordinate 92,350 of UYYG01000028.1, read as the reverse complement.
TAAGTAACAACATTTGCAGAACGCCAATTTCTGCGCGTAATGCCTGAAGTAAATATATCGAAACTAATGGTAGTCTATCCACCATGTGATGTGGATGCAGTCAGTATTGGTGATAAAGCTATTAGTCGATTCGATCGACCTCGAAATACACGATATACATTTTTATCGATGAATAGATTTTGGCCAGAGAAAAGATTAGATATTATTGTTGAAGCTGCAGGTCTAATCATTTGATGCTTTATTATCTTAATTTTATATTCAAATGTGCTATCACTAAAGTTTCAAACAGAGCACAATTAACATTATAAATAAATAAGAAAACTTCTTCTAACATCTCTCACTAATATTGGTTAGGCTGACTCCACTGGCTACGAGAATAAAAAGCTGCTCGATCTGATGCATCGCTAAGAGCAATAGAAGCCACTTTTTTTTCCACCGTCTAAGTCCATATATCACTGATGGTCCCTAAACGTTTAAAATTTTTTCTGGCTGTATCAGTCCTGATCTTGATTAGCCCACCTCGAAAGCGTTATTTGAGCTAACGATAAATGTGAGATAACCATGTGAGATTTTATCCGCTCAGTGAACATGCAAAATATATCTTAGATACACGTTGTCAAAGGAAGATGTCTTCTCAGTATCCTCCATTCTCTTTGGCTATGTCTCATATAGTAAAATGTCTCATATAGACGTTAACTTTTGTTTTCATGTCAAATTCGCGACATCTGCATAAGTTTCGTCAACAGAAAACATTTCTGGTTGTTCGGATTGTAATTTCGCATGTTTAGGAGTGGTTTATAAATATTTAAAGTTTTGTCACTTCCAGTTATAAATTTTATTTCGAAAGGCCTATCGATTCCCCATACATACAGCCGATCTACGCTGATAAAACACCTTTATGAAGCCAATGATCTTCTATGGGACACTGTCACATTCCCCCACTTTTCAGAGCGCTGCTCTATCAATTGAATCAAAAGCAGCTGCAAAATCTATGAAGCAAGTGACGATGGGTTGTTGATATTGAAAGCGATGTTTCAGCCTCTTCTTAACGTAAATATCTAGTCCGGCATGTCAGCACAACTAAATCCAGCTTGAGTTAGGATAAATTCTGCTGTTTCATATTGCTATGATCTATTTAGCATGAGAAAAGCGAAAATTTTTCCGGAGATGACTAGCAGGCTGATCCCTCGATAATTGATTGTCATAGTACTTGACACCTTTGTTAAGAATTGGAAGCAGAACGGCTCCAGTTATCCGGTATTATTTCTTTTCGCCATGAATACATTTGTTATCGTTTTATGAAGGACGGTGGTCAATCAACATATGAATAGTTCAGCTCAGCTCAGAACCACCTTCTTCCGTAGTTTTATTGGCCTCAGGCTTGTGCATTCTTCTTCTCTTGGCTGCTTATAGTTGCAAATATATGGTTCAACGAGCATATCAGTTAAGCCCCGGACAACAAATAACAAAACTTATAAAAGCACTAAAAACCCTGTATTCATTCATGTAATCGATCTCCTTCTAAAATACTTTGATTTCTGCTACTATTCGGATAAAACTTTGTGCTAGAAAAGAAAATTACTTGGGAATAAATATACAACTGAGTTTCTAATTTTTAGTGGCAATTACTGCTTTCAAGGAGCAAAAATCGAACCCAGTTTCAAAGAAACAGTCCATCATCCTGTCCTCTATTTAATTAATATTTGAATATTAATTTAAATCATAATTATATTTCTTTGACTTTAAAAACCATAAATTTTGCGAATATATATATATATATATGTTTTAGAAATATTTGAAATATTTCAGTTATACTGAAGCGCAAAAATTATTATCCGAGAATACTTTTGGCTGGATCAGTTATGCCACATATTCCTGAATCTCGCATTTATTACGAGATTTTGCGCAAAATGGTTATCAAACTCGATGTAAACCATTTTTTATACAGTGTTTGGATGGCTTATCATTTATCAGTTTCTATTCTTAAAAGGCTGAAAGATTTTTTGAATAAAAACCTGATAAGAATATTGAGGAATTTTGGAAAGAATTTTTTATTCTAAAATATAATAATGGTGTATTATATATCATTTCAAGGTAGCAGATGTCATAGAATTTTTGGATTCTCCAACAGAAGCTGAAAAATTTGCGTTGTATCGAGCATGCGATACTGTAATTTATACACCACCGGATGAGCATTTCGGAATTGTTCCAATTGAGGCGCTGGAACAACGAAGACCAGTTATAGTCTGCAATAGTGGTGGCCCAGCAGAAACTGTTCTTGAAGGCATCACTGGATCAAAGGTAGTCACCATTTCTTTATTTTTCAATTATGAAAATTTCTATAATTCGTTCCATCACAAACATATGATTCAAATTTGCACAAATAATATACAACATATTGTATATTGTTTATTACATATTGAGTCCTAATACTGGATAATCGTAATCGTAAATATTTGCAAAGTCACTTCAGCCTTTTTTAGATCAACGATCCGGACGGCGGTCTGATGGCAAAAGCCATGGAAGAACATATTCTTAAAGGTGTATGGCCTGAACTTGATTATGATAATGAATATATGCAACAAGTAAAAATTTTAAAAATTCTATAAAAATAATGAAGTAGCTCTCCCAGGAAATTTGTATGTTTTGTGATTTCTGTAAAATTTCTTTCCTGGTTGACCAATCCCAATCGGATTTTGCAGCGATTAGCCAATCAAACGAAAACATCTTTAGTTGCACTACCCTTGGAGTTTGGGATCGGAAATAGATCCTACAGCGACTACATTTATTTATAGTACTGGTAGCGAAATTAGAACCACCATAGTCTACTAAATATTAATTTTGAATAAAAAAGCATTGAATGCTGTATCGATTGAAACCAATATTTTAGGAATTTAAGATAAAAACAAGTAAATTAGGTAGAAAAATGATTTCACTGCCACATGCACATAAGATTGGCCATGTTCATCATATAGTGGTGAACACGATTCAAGAATACCTCTTTTTCTTAAAGATAGGATAGAAAGATAAGATAGCAGAATGGACAATGGCTCAGAAAATATGAAGCCTGTTATTAATCAAAATCTGGACGACAATACCGGCCCATCGATATCCAAATCCTCGGCAAATATCTCTAACCACACAGTCAGCGGAGTTAGGAGCTAATCTAACCAGAAATGAGCGCTTACCACTTTCCTGTTTAAATTACTAGTGATTTCATTCGATTCTTTATGTTTCATTTACTTTATCACCACATGAACTTATAAGAAATTATGCTATGATATTTTTTTAGCGGAATCGTTTCGATGCAAACTTCAGTTTGAAAGGATTCTGTCGGCGAATCGATCACGCTCTATCAATTTTGTTTCCAAATTCACGATCTTATTATCCACAGATTGGGCGAAGCCATGCCTGAAGGCATTTCTGGTTTCTTTTTATTCTGAAATTTCTTCTCCTTTCTTCTATTATCACTTGGCTTCCGAAACTACTATATAAATTTGATATGATAAGCTATATTCGATCGGAAATGATAATTTAATCATAATTTCCATTTTTTAGATATTTATTGTTAAAAGATGAATTTGAGGCTCATAAATAAGCGTAAAACTTAGCTAAAAAATAATAATTTTCTCGTTTTTTTTTGTATTCGCTTCGAAACTCAGGTGATTTTTCTACGTTGTGTTAATTTTATTACGTTTGTTTATATGCTACCTATTGTCTAATACTTCGTAATGAATTAGTTGTTTGTGTGCTGTGCTGATAAACATCTTAAATAAATCTGTTTGAATATACTGGGAAAAGCAACAGTTAATAATTTCGTTCAAGTATTTAATATATTTATTAGACGGTTAATAGACGATACTTTATGCAACATAGCTGAAATGAAATGTAAAAAGTCATATAAGGTAAAAAATTTTTAAAGACAAAATATGTGGTACAGCCCATTTTTTTGGAGATTCTGATTACGCAACAACAAATTTTCATTCATGAGACAACAAATGTTTTAGAACCAAAGCAGAAGAAATTGTGATTATTGCAACTATTCTAATTCTAATCTTCGTAGGAGCAGTTTCAAATTTGATACTTCACTAAATTCCATAGAGATGATAATTTTTGAGTCGAATATCTAGACCACTGATAATGAAAAACAATAAAAGAATCAATGGTCGGTTGATCAAATCCAATCGCATGTTCTAGTTTGATACCCAAACAATGAGCCAAAATTCCGGTAAATACATCATCTAGATGAAATAGCGGAAAATTGCATATTTGATCCAATATTCGTTCCGCGGCTCGACGTCCTATTATAAAACTCGAGCCCTAAACAATGCCATCCAGGCTTAAACTAATGTGTGGAAAAATGCTAGTAAGAAGATATTCGATATACCATATAAATTTCGGCCTTTTATAATTGTATAGTTAATTAAGATATAAGATATAGCATAAATATATGCTATTAATATAGCATATATGCTATTAATATAAGATATATCCTATTAATATAGCATAACAGACCTGAATAAATGGTGGATAACACATATTTGGATACATTTCTGATGATATATACCATGGAAGCCAATTTAGAAATAATCGTGGATATCCTCGTGACACTTTACCAATTATCGATAAGCTGCCATTTATAGCTTTTTCCCACTAAAAACAGTGCCTAAAGTTTAAAAAAAAGAGAATATCGTAAAATTTTTTCATCTGGAAAAATTGTATAAAACTGTAAAATTATTCATTAAATATCATGGTTGGTAAATAAATAAATGAATATTCTGGAAAATTCGAATTCAAATTAAAATTTAAAAACAAAATTTGTACAATAATTTTGTTAAATCCATATTATATTTATTTATAAGTGCACGCATGTGATGTTATGCAATTGCATGCACTTCTATATGGCTATATTTGCAAGTAATAGTTCATGCACGTTTGTCAGTATATGGAGGTGGTATGTGCACAATTCTGTGTTCACATATGCATGCATCCACACGCACTTATGTTCTTTTAACACCATAAAATCCGCCTTTCATCGCGGGACAATAGTTACAAAATTACAAAAAGTTACAAACTTGACGATGATAGGTAGTACTGAAGGGATATAATGAGAAGTGACATGAAGCGTAAACAGGCAGAAGATATTAAGAGAGATATAAAGTTAAAATAATGGTGATTTGATGAGTATAAAAATATAAAGTAGAATGAGAATAGGTTTTAAAGGAACATAACGAATTTTGAGGGGATTTCAAGCGATATGCTCGAATATTAACATCGTTTTGCCCATCCACACTGATGCGTGGTATTGCAAGGATTATAGGCTATGAATCTAAACCATTAATCGAATCATTTCTTTGCGAATATCAAAAGATCTATGAGAAATAAGCCAATTAATTAGGTTTTTTTGAATTAGTTAAGCAATAAACGAATTTTCTAACAGTCTTGATAATATTGATTTCATTAACACTCACTGTTTTCAACTCAATTACTGATTACTGTATGTCCTGTTTGTTAAATGTTGAAAAAAGTTAATGAATAGAGCAATTCTTAAGATCTAATTCATCTTAATATGAAGTGAGTATTAGATTAGACTCTTTTTTTGGCTGTTAGCATGATTAGAAATTTGTGCCTGCGAAGGTTGCTTAGCAGAATTACAGAATTGCGGATCACTAACAACAACCGAATTTATCATAATAACAAAGTACCATTTTAAACCAAATTCTTTTTTACCATTTTTGCTAATATTTTATGAGGATAATTTAAAAATAATTTTAAATAAAACAAAAAGTTACCATTTTAATTGCCGTTGAATTAACAATTGTATCATCATTAAGTACAATAATATTATCGACAGATGGGTATTCTTTTAAAAAATAGTTATAGATTGAAACCATTTTAAGAGTTAAATTATAATACGAATCGTTAAAATCAAACTGAAGAATGTCATGATAAATAGCAGCTTCACTACGGACGTCGATTTCAGGAGTTGTGCCCAAAACGAAAATTACAGGAATGTCATTTTGCAATGTCGAACCCCACGTTTGTCGAATGAAATGGCGGTAATCATTAGATGATGGTGCACTTCGTACAACAGTTACTTTATTTTTGATTGTTCGTTTATCTGGATTAATCAAAGTGGTTACTTTCATAAAATGACATTGACGAGGAATTTTTTGTTGAGGAAAATATTTTTTAATACACTGATTGAAATTCGGAATTGGATCAGGCATTGCAAGCATATCATTTTGTGTATAGCAGAGGAATCTCAGAGGCAGTAGAGAACGCTCTAAATAGTTCGCAACCTGAAACTTTTCACCTTAAAACATTAAATATTAATATTCAAAATTAAAATATTCAAAATTATATGATAAATGAAATGCCATAAAATCTAATAAAACATGTAGCTTTAAAAAATATTCAACATTCACAATCTTCAATTTCACCACTAATTATTATAACGGCGCCAAAAAAAGAAGTACCAATTTTTAAAATCTAGAACTTGGCAATAAAAGCCTATCTCTATCTTCCAGCGATCATTTATTAAAATAACACAATATTTTGTGCAGTCAATCGAATGGATGGGATCTCGCAAGATTGCAACAACAATCTCTCCAATGTCTTCTACAACAGTGGTATCGTACGTTGGTTAGGCCCTGTTAAATTTAACCGCCACCTGTTTCTCATATCCACTAATGGTATCAAGCGACAAGATATAGACTTGGTGAAAAAATTAAATATATAGATATATGGCCCTATATAATGCGAAAAAGAGTAGTTTCTTCTATTTTCATATATGGCATCAGATCGAGCAGTCTCCAAACCTTTTTAGTGATTAACGAATATGCGCACTGACTCTATGATGAAAATCTTGTTGACACGACATCCGCCGGCCATAATACTATCAGGTGGAATATAAGGTGGACAAGTGCAATCCGGGCGTAGTCTAAGTTAATAACCTCAAGACTTAAGAATATGATCTGCTCGCGAGCCACAATAACTGCTCGAAATCTATCCCTATCAAAGGAAAAAGGTCCCTGCACGCGCGGCGAAGTGTTAGCTGAGTGTTAACTGTAACAATGTGAAACGTCAGAATGTTCGTTCTCTTTCCTCTTTCTAAATATCATGTGGATGTCGGAGACCGTCTTCAGGACTATATGTCTCACTAAATCAATATAACTCTAAGCACACACTGGTTATATATATCATTGTGGTGTTTCAGACAACTTGGGGAGAAATGACGTAGCGATTGTCTGAAAAAGCTCGGTCCGCTCTAATTGAGTGGAAGCCAGTAAACGACTGAATAGCTTATGATGTCTTCAAAAAAAAGTTTTGCAATATTTGGATCATTGTATATGCTCCAACTTTAAGTACAGATGACCATGATGAGGATAAGTTCTATACGGAACTTCAATTTCCAAGAACATCTCTACAGAAAAGTGGCATAAACCGGAATCGGAGAAGACTGGAATGCAAGTGTAGCTCACAATACCATCACGATAAATTCAGTAATTGGCAAATATTGAAACGGGGTATGATGCGCCAATGGTGAACGCCTCCTTCGCTTTGCCGAACAGCATGAGTTCTTTGTTAATAATATATCTATATAGAACTCTCCGGATAACAAACAGTCCAACCAGATCGATTATATTTTATTCAGTGGCCGTTGAAAGTAGATTCAGTACTAGATAATTCTTCCTATCATCCTATCGTATTGTTGAAATTGGTAATTTCATGGATCAGACCATGCTATGGTTCGAGTCAAGGTTCGCATAAAACTAATAACTCTCAAGAAACAACGTCTCTCAAGATCTTTCAACCATCTCAAACTAAAAGACTCGTGGACAATAAACGTATTTCAAACCGAAATCTCTGGAACAGCAGATGAATAATGGTCTCAACTAAAAGTATCTATCTTCGAAAGTTAATCATTTCCACACTACGATATGCTAGAAGGAAGTGCATTAGTTGGGTGTCGGAAGCAAATGTCAAACTATCTGGAAAAGCTGCCAGTGCCTGAATGTCAGGAGATCCTAACTATTGGGTGCTTTGAAGAATTACAACGACAATGACACGGCGGAACAAAAATCGCTATTGGAGCGATATTGCCTTAAAAATGGAGATGGAGACTCGATAATAGGTGACTACATGCTGTGCCTGTTAATAGTATTGAGGATCGCGTTGTAAGCTGGAAGGAATTAAGGCCAAACTTAACTATAATACATCTTTGTCATCAACACAAATCATCGAACCGTACATTCGCAGCTGCGAATCGCCAATAAAACAGGAAATAATCTTTGTAATCCAGAAACTTAAAGCCAATAAAACTCCTGAAGTAGACAGCCTTTGGGCCGAACTCTTCAAATGTTGTCTATTGTCTATCGTCTTTCTTATCGAAACTTCGACAAATGTACTCTTTGTATGAAAGAATGAAATAATACCAGATGACTGGAGTAAAGCAATTCTACTTGAAGACGAAATTGTAGCCCGAGAAATTTTCATGAACTCGTTGTGAAATCATCATTAAAACGAAATTCCACGTCTATATAGCTGCGATTCGCTCGATCTTGCTATATGGCTGCGAGATGAGAGTGGAGGTTATTAAGAAGCTACTACCTTATTTACCATTCTATTTTTAACTACTTTATCTTTGACCACTCAAAGATGCACCTTGCGGATCCGTCGAGCGAATAAAATCGCATATAATTGCATTCACCTTCACTCAAATACCACTTGCATTAACAGTACCATCACAGAACCCTCACTGATTAGAGTGTGTTCTTTGTCGTCCAGTGCAGGAGTGGATACGGGTATTTCGTTACTCGTTAAACCCTACGATAGATGGTGTCAAAAACGAGATGTACTAATCAAGATCTGAACTCTTTAAAAAAAATTGCTGGAGTTAATGAAAAGATTATCACAAATGAAATCAAAAGTTCAAATCAGTCATTGAAATCGATGTCATTCTGTCCCATTTATATGAACTAAGGAATACTTTTCGAGTGGAACAAATAAATTTCGTAAATTTTTGGAAAAAGGAACAAACTCACCAGAACGTAGGGTAAAATCCAAAAGAACAATAGAACAAGAAGCCTTTTCGGACATGGATTAAGTCGATTTTCGCGGAAAATAAGGTGAACGAAGGCATCTCGTAAAGACATCCTCGATTTAATGAAACCATTCGTAAGGTGGTTTTCTTCATTTCGTAGATTTTATCAAATTCCCATCAAGAAATTGCATTAGGATCACAAATCTTTATTATTCGAAAATATTGCATCCTACAGTTCGTCGTCATCAAACGATCATTTACTCATTGTTTCACAAAAATTTTATACTTGTGTCGAAGTAAGAAAGTACTAAGTGGTTGGTACTTTCTAAATGGGCTCATACCGCAGGTTTTTAGCAACGAAAATGCGAATTTTGCTAGAGAGTCACTCTGCACCATCTGCATTTTTTAAAGGTAGGAGGTCTTTTCCAGCGAGAGCACCGACCGGCGAAGGTCGGTCGATATGATTGTCTCCGCAGCAATTGAGTATTTGTAATCGCCTATCGAGTCGATCGATTTTCTCCTATTTTTACTCTTTTTTTCCTAAAAGGATCGACTTTTCCACATTATTGAAAATTTACTAAAATAGGTCGACCTGGGTCGAACATTGCAAGCGATTGGCGCATCCTTATGTCAATAGTTTTGCTGCACTTATTCGTGTACTTTTTCGTTCCGCTATTGTACTGCTGGTTCTAATATAAAAGTTTTTAGCTGTTAAATTTGAAAATTTTCTTGAAACTATTTTATTCCTACAGTACATTTTAATAAATAAAATGGATTTTATAAAATATCAAATTTCCCGCATTATTAATTTTCTCGGTGATATGAGTCTTATTTGTTGGTGAAATAGTGAAGGAATCGCGATGCAGGTCATTCGCAGTATTTTTTCTTCGCATTCTTCCAGGATTTTATATTCTTCGAATTAGAGAACGGTGTTGTTAATAACAGAGAAAAAATTTTCTAGCGCTGAGAAGCTGGTGGTTTCTGTCAAAAAAAGGGTAAATTTGCTTGTTGCATGTTTACTAATGCGAATATAATATGGCTGCTACATGGGCAGTGAAAGTAGGCTATGGGTGCAATTCATCGACGGGGAACTGGGATGCGTGGGGGCGTGTTGCTTTAATTGAGATCAGCCGTTTCTGTCCATTTCTGTCAACAAACGTGCCATTAAAAGTGGAATCCAGTGATGTCGATGATTCATTTCAAGAAACCCTCAGGTTTCTTTCTTGCAGGCAGTTGAGTTAGACCAAGCCAGAAATGATAGGTGCGTTCAGACAGAATGAAGAACCACTGAGATTTGCGATGGAGAATGAATAAACGGGGAAAGGAAGATCTCTCTGGTACATAATATTTCACCGACATTATGGTTGTGAATTAGGCAGCTGAATAAGTGTCATGCAAAAAAACTTTGTTATTTACCTTATTATTGTTGTTTGCTGTCGTGCCATATTATACCATTTATCGATTTTCTTTGAAGATATGAGCGTTGCGAATGAAAATGGATTTACAAAGGAGGCTGCCAGTCAGAGCGTTTCACAAGGAGTCGATATAGGCAGTGAAAGCAAGCCAGCTATTATTATAATTGGTGACCATGACAAAACCATTGTTAATTATCTCTTAGGTTTGTTTTGTTTGCATTTTTGCTTTTTTTGATGTGCTATGAGAAAAAAGTATAGAATTCTCGATAAGCACTGCGTGCGCTGTGCGCTGTTTGTTGACTCATTTATTTCTTCAGATTATAGGTCACTTCCAGCTTTTTCAATTTAGAAATGGTTGTGTGCGCAACGTTTTCCGATTCGCACAATTATTCCAATGTATATTTTGAAATTTTAAAATAAGATTTCAAAAAGCTTCGAAATTTTTCGAGAAAACTATTTCAGCCACCAGTCAAAATAGCGAAGGGAACGAGGTGTTTTTCGATAATCGCTATTACACGGCATCGGCCAAGCTTTATATATTCCCTAATATCAAGAGCGCAAAATTTCCGAATTTTGCGAAGAACGATGTACAAGCGATTATTTACAGAAATCCTGAAACACTTGAAGAAATTCTTGAAAGGCGAAATACCTGGCAGATTGATTTGGAGGTAGGTATATTTTGTATATATTTATCATGTAATATTTTTTATTTTCTGTGTTCAAATGTTTTCAAAATATTTTCACGTTTCACTTTTTTAAATATTTCAAATTTTTTTAAAAAATTTCGAATAGTTTGATTTTTTACTTTGTAATCTAACATTTTTTGAATCATTTTTTCCTTTAAGATGGTCGTTATTAATACTTTGGAAACAAATGAATTTTCGCTTAATGAATCTTTGACTGAATTGAAGAATTTTTGTTTACAAAATGGAATCATTGCAAATGAACTGTATCCAAATAAGGTTGCATTTCTTTGAAAAACTCTGAACTGAATGTTCAGAGAGCATTTAATCATATGAGAGAGGATCACAATTTTTTTTAATATAAATTTTTTTTACTTATATTTTCTTATTAATTCAATGATTGTGAAATTTTTTTCCGGTCGCATATCTCAGTTGATTTTGGTAATAAATTGGATTTTACAGCATTTTTTTGCTACATTTTTACGTATTATCTGAAAGATTTTTAGGAATCGTTAGAATATTATGAAGAATGTTGTGAGAACTTTGGCTTGAAAAAAATCTATGAGGTATTTTTCTTGTTAGCTTTTTGTTAGCTTAATTTTGAAATCTTAGCCTTAGCTTTATCTTTTTAAAATTATCTAGTAAAACATATGGACAGTTTGAACTGTCTAAGGCGAGGTAGTGAAGTAACTAGTAAAATTGACGTTTTTAAGTTCATTTTCGCTTCTCAATCCTCATTTCTTCCAGATAATCTATTTTTTCTGAATTATACCATTTTTTAGGGACTTTATTTCCACTAGTTTATAATGCACTTTTGATCAATAGAACAATAGAAAAAACTTTTAGTTGTTCTCTGATATTTCATAAAATTGTGATTATATTTAATTCTATTTTCTCTCATTATTTTTAGGATTTGATGACAGTTCGGTGGGCGAATTTAAATTTAAAATCTACAAGTTTGTCGAATGGTGATTTAATTATTTTTATTCTAAATAGCAAAAAAATTTTAATTGTTAAGTCCATTAATTGAAATTTCATTATTGATACACATTATGTTCGTAAATTTCAGGTCTAGAAGAAGATAGTTTGGGCAGTGTGAAATTTGAAGAAAATTTTGAACTTATATGCCGATTATTAAATGGCGAAAGAAATTAATTGATATGAACGCCAATTAAATGAAAGTTAAATTAAGTAAAAATTAAGAAATTAAAATGATGTCATGAAAACCGTTTAATTTTAGGCCAATTTTAAAGGTGAAACCGTCGTATTTTTAATTAATTTGAAATTTAATGCCTTTATTGTTCATTATTATTTTAATATTAATTTTTTGATTTTTGATTATTTCAAATTATATTTTATCGTTTCAGTATGGTAATTTTTTCACGAACTTTGAGATTTATTTTAATATAGCAATTTAGAAATGTACATAATCTATAAATACTTGGTTAAAAATAGTAATCAACAAAAAATAGTAATTAATTAGTTCGCTAATAAGGGCTGAAGAAAATAAGAATTCATAAAATATAAAGTATGGTTATTACTTTATTTCTTTGACATATTATTGTTTGATATTGATATCTTAAACATATTATTATTTTCATCTTCTTTCTTTTGGTATGTGTCACATAAAATAGATTTAATAGAAATCTTGATTTATCATGAATATTTCTATTTCTATCAATTACTTGTTCCTTATTAATTCTGTTTCTAAATTTTTTATTTTGATATCGTAATATCCTTGTGCATTATTTTTATTTACAAATTTTATAGAAATATAGATACCCATGTAATGTGCAGAAATTACAGAAGTTAATATTGTGGTTCATGCAAAGAAAAAATATGGGCAGTATTCACTGGAGTATCTGAAATTCGATTTTATTCTTTCACCTGACAACAACGAAACTCATCCATTGATTAATGTCTTCTATATGAGAAGACACTAAGCAATCTATATGAAGCCATCGGAAATCAAAAATCATTTAGGAAAAATGATAAGAGGGTGGACTGTACAAAACGCTGAAGCATATTCGTTCTAAATTCTTTATTCAGGCACGTAATGAAAACAAGTTATAAGCGTCATATAATATATGTGATCATCGGGGAACTTATTCCAGTAATAAAGGAAGTTACTGAGACGATGAAGCAAAAAAAAGTTCCAGTAATATTATCAAGATTGACTAAGTAACTGTGAAAAGGCCAATAAATGAGTTATCAGAAGAAGCTGAAGAAATGATTTCACATTTGCCAAGTTATATGAAGAAAATGATGAGAATATCAACCTTCCTTTCTGTACTGAAGATAAATGGTTATATTAAACCAGGATTCAAAGATTTGTATAGCTGAACGATCGAGTTCCTAAAGTATGGCGCAGTTCCATTCATGCAGCAGTGAACCTATAATTCACAAAATTTTCAATAAGAAAATAAGATTTATATAGGAAAGTTCCAAAGACAAAAAGAGATGTAAATTGGTCTACACTTACAATAAATCCTCAAAATGAACACCATATGTTTACCAGCAACGAATTCGCACAGCATACGTAATTAGATATCGATAAAAACTAATGGAAGTTTGATGGTATGGTAAAGCTAACTTCTTTCTTTTTCTTAACAGCTTACATCAATACTGGTAAAATTCGCTCCGCTAACTTGTCGGACTGGTGAGATGTGCCAGAGAGTTCCTTGGCGACAGAAGCACAAGTGAGCAGCCAGCATCACTCGGAAGTGAAGCTAATTATATGAGTTTTATAAGGAAGGCTAATAACAAAAAATATATATAGAAAAAAATAAAACAAACAAAATAAAATAAAATAAAGGAAAAGAAGCATGGGTTCAGCATGTATTACTTTGTATGAAATTCATAAGCATTTGTGGGAAACTTTTTAGCCTTCACCACATTTTTAAAGGGTTTGAAGGGACCTGTGGCCATTCGCCGGTATTATTTTCGATTTTTGAAGGGACCTGTGGCCATTCGCCGGTATTATTTTCGATTTTTGAAGGGACCTGTGGCCGCTCCAGCCATTCGCTACTCTCGTTCTTAAACCTGGCAATCTAGCAGAAATCCGGTTTTACAACAACGATGATAACTTTAAATGAGGTATGAATTCGATGTATGCACTAAAAGCTTAAGCTGACATTTAGAACCTTTCTAACATGTTTTCTAATATCCAGACGACGTCGGCTGCGGTTAGCCTAAATTTATCTCACCAGAGTCGTTTGTAGTTTGTTTCTTTTGCAAAACGATTATAGGAGAGAGGCGGCAGAGGGAGAGGAGGGGGTTTCGTTTTCTCGAAAGTGCCTTATCTTTATTCGGTTTTCTCCTTCAAAATATTTATGCATTTTTTAGATCTAAAATTTTCTAATTTTACACATTTGCAGTCGACGATTTAGAACATTTCGCAATGGCCGTCAAGAAACAAGTTGGTTTAAATGCATATTTTTTTTAAGTTTTCTTTGAGTTGTTCTCCTTATGAGAAACGAATTAAATTTGAATTGGTTTGCGACCGTCTTGGAAAGATCGTTTAAGAAAAACGTTGGTGTAGAACGTGCAAAAATTTCTTATGGTACTTAAGTGTTGCGAGGAAAGTCGCTTTACTATTCCCTCAGCGATAATTTATTCCTCCATTTTTCCTCCTTAAACTTCTGTTGCTGCGCATTCTTCTGCATTTTCTTTTCCCTTTCCAAAAATTTTCAGCCAGCGTAGAACACTGGCTTTTCTGATTAGACTTGCCACACTGTCTTGTCGGGCCAGGCAAATTTTATCAGGAATAACTTAGCGATAGAAGTACAGATAGCAACAAATTGGTCATCCTTTTACTTAGTATTGTTTTTTAAATTTCCCCATCCTCTTTCATTTTTTTATTCTTTCATCGCATTTCTACATTCACCAACTTAAACTGGTCATGTACTATTTACATTATATTAAATTGATGACCACTGCATTAATAAATGAAATTTTTTGCAGAAAAAATCAACTGAAAACATAAATGCACGTTTAGCGATGGTTATGAAGAGTGGCAAATATTGTCTTGGCTATAAACAAACGTTAAAAACTCTTCGAGCTGGTAAAGCAAAACTTGTCATCCTTGCTAACAATACTCCTCCTCTAAGGTTTGTTTTTCCGTAAAAAGTAATTTGACCTCATTTAATAACAGCCGAGCGAAAATGTTAATGTTAATTTTTAAATGTTAACTTAAGGAAAGGTTAAAAGTATTGTTGATTGTTTTGACGAATATGAATTTCCCTCTTGCAAAATTTATTTCTTTAAAATTTATTTCTTTATTTCTTTAAAAACCGCATTAGGTATTTGGCATATTTTTTCATTTTGCCATTTTTCTTTCATCTTTGCTAAATATTTATTTTGATATTTTAAAACGTTTTATAAATTCAGTGGCTTTTTTTTTAAAGGAAAAGCGAGATAGAATACTATGCAATGCTCGCAAAAACTGGTGTGCATCATTATAACGGCAATAATATCGAATTGGGAACAGCATGCGGCAAACTTTTCCGAGTTTGCACCTTATCTATAACAGACGCTGGTGATTCGGATATAATTCGTAGTATGCCATCAGAAAATGTATAAGATTTCTTTGAAACATTGTTTTGAAGAGAATAAATTCTTTCATCCCAGATAGAAATGCTCCAATTAATTGTTCTTATCAATTCATAATTTTTAAATTATTTTTAAAATATATTGAAAATAAAATTTTTGTTTTTTTTGGGTTTTTGCACTTTTATTTTAGTTAATTTGACTCAAATAAATGATTTTGAAGAATTATGGATGTATTGGTTAATCTCAAATTGGTTTTCATGGCAGTTTCATGGTCTTACGGTTTTTATCTTAGTTGGTTATACCTTTTAAGCCCATAAGCAACATCGAAGTCAATAGTGTTGAGTTTTTTTTGCTTTCTTATTCTCGCCACTTCATCCCAGCATTGTGTAATTTCACATTTAAAATTTCAATATAACGTTTTTGGAATGGTAGTTCTATCGTTGTTCAATAGTTTAAAAGAATTTGCATTTCTGTAATTTTTACCTTTAGATGTTCTCCATTTTTTACCATTCCTGTCGTAAATTCATCGATTCGCAGAGCGATTCCTATGTAATGTCCATTATAAATAGATTTGGAGTGGATGGATTCTTAGCACCGCTTGAATCTCACATTTGATGCATTTTCCCTTGTCTATGAAGTGGTTGTTTTCCCTCAATGTGCCTTCTTTTCCTTCTTGACCTTCCATATCCTCACGTTTTTGCTTGATCCTGGGGCTTTGTCATTTATCGTTACTTTATACGGATTGCTTTGTACCGATTGATCTAATAAACGTTCTGGATCTTAATGTTTAAATTCTGGTGATTTGGATTAAGACAGTTTATTTATATAAAAGAAACAGGATGTAGATTTAGGAGATTCGGCAGCTGTCCCACTGTCCCAGACAAGAGCAACAAAAATTTTTAACCAGCAGATAGCTGAGGTGTTTAATCAAAATTGGTGAGCGTTTACCATGAGCATGCCTATATACATACCTGTGCGAAATAATTTTCTTCGCTGGCGTTTAGTTCAATATGTATTGTTGTATTGTTTCGTTTTAGAAATATGAATGGTAATATGAGTGGTCATTTAGGATGGCCTAAAATTCCTTTCTTAATCGGTGTGGCTGGTGGAACTGCTTCTGGAAAGGTTCTTTTAGAAATTAAATTCATTGTCGTTTCTTATTATGATAAATTAGAATTGCAAATAGAAACTTTCGAATTATTGTTATTATTATTGAACTATTGTTATCTTAGAAGAAAAACAAAGTTTTTTGATTTAAAGTTTTAAAATTTTTTAAATTATTTTGCTTCATTGTATTGTGGTATTTCAGATTTTTACTTTACATTCTTTCCTCTCCTCTCGCTTCTTAATTAATGAATTCTCAATTGACAAACGGAGATTTCCAGTCATCAGTATGTACTCGTATTATCGAACGACTGGGGATGGCGCATAAACGACGAGTCGTTGCTATATCACAAGACTCATTTTACAGGGATTTAACCGAAGAAGAATCGAAGCGAGCTGATCGTGGAGATTTCAACTTCGATCATCCCGGTAATTCAACGACTTTCTCGGAATTTTTTTGAATTTTTTTTTCAATTTTGCAGATGCTTTTGAACACAAAAATATGCTAAATGTTTTAAAGAAATTACTTCGTGGAGAAAGCGTTCGCATTCCCAATTATGATTTTCGTACGAATTCGAAGTATGTTTTCTGAAATTATTTAAATTTAATAGCGCATTTTCGTGCTGATGCTTTGCAATTACATGGATTGCAGCCACTGTACTTTTAATATGGGCGAGAATAAAGAGAGGAGAGAAAATCTGCGTTGACAGTGGTAAATTATTGCAAATTAGGGGCATATTGAGGGAGCTGCACAGCGATAAGAGAAGAGCAAATACGGATAAGAGAAGGAAGGAGGGGAGTAGATAAGAACGATGTTTTGTCCAAGCAAGCGAAGAATAAAATTTTCCTATTTGATTTTCTGTTCGAATTCTGGTAATTTAGATGTTCTCGCTTATTAAGAATTTATCATTTTTTATTGTTATTAAAATTATTAATAAAAAAAATTATTGTGAATATGATGTCATATTCATATTATAAAAATTTATATTATGAATGAATGAATGACGCATGAAAATTTATGAAAGCGAAAAAAATAAAACATCCAACTTTTGCTTGAATTTGAAATTTAAATTTTTCCATTATTTGAGATTGTTTATCTGCAATAATCTTTTCCTTGATAGAGATTTAGTCGAATTGTTGTTATAATGAGGCGCGAAATTCACTAATTCGTTTTTCAGGAAAAGTGATAGCATTTTTGTGGAACCGGCAGATGTCATTCTTGTTGAAGGTATCCTTATATTTTATGATCAGGAACTAAGAGATTTATTCGACATGAAATTGTTCGTTGATGCTGATTCGGATGATCGCTTGGCTCGGCGTGTTCAACGAGATATAAAGGAACGTGGTCGTTCTCTTGCTCAAGTAAGTCAATATTCCAGTTATAATTGTATTTGGAGAAATTGTCGTAAATTTAATTTAGGTTTTGCATCAGTATCTTTATCTCGTTAAACCAGCTTTCGAGGATTTTTGTCTACCCACAAAAAAGTATGCTGATATTATAATTCCACGTGGTGCCGATAACGAAGTTGCTATTGATCTTATTTTGCACCACATTCGTGAAATTTTACGATCACCTTTATGTTCATCGAACTCTTCACTAAATGACAATAACGAACAACAAAGTGATCAAAGTGATATTCTACCATTGTTTTCTCATCTGCATTAAATTGTTTTTAAATTAAGTCAGAGAATAATAACCTGTTGATCATGAATTTTAACTCGCATTTAATCGAGCCAAGCTTTGTTTTCCTTGCCTAATTTCAGTGAATCGATTACTTTCCTAATTCTGATAAGTTTTATTTGAAATTGTAGATTCATTTACAACTGTTGGTTTCTTGTTCTGTGACTGTCAGGTCAGCAATTTCTAATTCGCCAATATCGAGGTAAATTTTTGGGTTATGTGACACAAGTCTCGCTATTGAGAGTCCAGTTTTTCTTCATTCACCAATTTTATAACATTTTTATTTTGTAAATTTTTTGCTAGATGCGTCTTGTAATATTAATGAGAAGCGGATTCGTCGATCTGGTAATAAGCAAAAAATTACGGAATATTGTCTTCATTAATATTTATTACTTATTTATTACTTATTATTTACTACTTACTATTCCCTAATATTCAGTAACCAACGACTAATTTTAGGTAATGAACTAATAAATTTTGCAACTATGGGTTGTAACTTGGAATTTATTTAAGCACTTACTGTTCTGGAAGTTTAGGTTTTTTGCAATAAAGTTTGGCTCCTATTCGTAGAACCAATGAATTTTTTCAGTTTATCTTAGTAGAACTGCAATGTTTTTCTTAATTTTTTTTGTTTTCGCTTCGGAAAAGAACGGTTTTTGCTAAAAATTTTTTTTTGTCATTGTTGTGTGGAACATATGTTGTTCTTTTACATTATCATAGAAATTTTTTTGCATCATTTTAGCTGAATTTTTAAGAAAAATGGCCTATAGGTCAGTCATCTTTAGCAAGAAAGGGGTTCAGAATTGCAGTTTACATTCAGCAGATTTTATGAAAGCTGTTTGAAGATCATTCGTGAAACATATGTCTTTTTATTGGTGTATCAGTAAATCGGATATTAGTGATCTAACTGGTAAACTGGTTTGTTGGGAATGTCTCATAGCTGATTATCGTTTTAAGTTCGGCCTTTTCCGTCATTTGCTGCTAATTCTATTCGGTCATATTTTTCATTATTTGTGCTACATTTTCCAAC
Source organism: Dracunculus medinensis (assembly GCA_900625125.1). Lineage (NCBI taxonomy): Eukaryota > Metazoa > Nematoda > Chromadorea > Rhabditida > Dracunculidae > Dracunculus > Dracunculus medinensis. Next base: position 72,840 of record UYYG01000028.1, on the reverse strand, counting down.
AAATTTTTGGAAAATTGTTGACTTGTTGCACTTTTCCTAATTGAATATTTAAATTAAATTTAGTTTTCAAAAAGATGCAAAATATGAGCCTAAAAATTTTTTTCGTATAATTTAATTGATTTTATAAAACAAAAAGAAAGGATTTTCGGCGGTGGTGCGAAAAATTTATTTGTTGATCTGCAGTTAGAAATTGGAGCTAATTCGTTCGAGAAATTTGATTCGTAATCGGCAATTTAATTTCGGCGAATCCTCTATTATTTCCATTAAGTAATTAAATGTTTATTTGGAGCGGAGTTTGGATTTTGCAGAATTAAAGTTTGCTTGATGTCATCATCGGAGCGGTGGAATAAGGAGAATTGTCGAGCATGTCTGTCAGTGGAAGAATTAATGAAGAAAGCTCGAGAACTAAGACTGAGGAAGTTAAGAATCGGGGCAAGTGGCGACGCAACTTCGTTGTCTTCTGCAGAAAATGTAAGTGTTGATTTTTCCTTTTTCTTCTTTTCATGCTCTTTACTACTTATAGACGAATAGTTAGAGTTAATCTAGAGTTAATTCTTTTAATAGTCCTAAGCGATCAGTTCAAAGCCATTCTGCTATAGTAGGAAGAACGATTGCAATCAGTCAGTTTTTCATCTTTGGAGTTGATTCTCTTTTTTAAAAAAATCATATGAAATCATAAAGTCGCAAAATCAGATCGATTGCTTATCTTTATTCTCCAGAAACTTTCTGGATTTTTGGCTACAGTTTTTTCGATATTTTTTATCGAAAATTCATCCCATCGTATTGGAGTCTGCCTAGTTTTCTCTTAAATTTCCTTGGGCGCCAGCCTAATTTCCGTAATGACCACCTGTGATCCATGATTTGTCGCATATTGTCGCATGCCTTAAATGTCTAATCCATATTGAAATGGTACTTAGAAATTGCTCAGGATGGGATGAAATGGTACTGAGAAATTATTTGATAGGCTGAAAGTTTAGTGAAAGCTCATTATTATAATAAAAATAAGATATTACTAGTCTTACAAGCAATAACAGCAGAAGAATAACAGTTGTAAAAAAAAACGAGGTAAAGACGAGAGTATTTAATTTCTTTTATGATACTGATATTGGCATTCATATTCCCACAGCCACTTAGATTTTTAATTTAATTTAACTAATTTAGTCATTTAATTTAATTTAGTCATTTCTAAAATTTAGTCATTTTAAATTTATTAATTTCAGGATGCTTTAGAAGGGAGAACAATACGAGAAGATTGTCCACTAAATACAGATCAACTTGGTAGATCGACGTGGGATTTTTTACATACTATGGCCGCATATTATCCAGAAAGGCCATCGGAAGTACACAAAGCGAATGCAAAATCCTTTATGTTTTTATTAGGAAAGGTATATGTAATGGTTGATCTTTCAAAATATGCATTATTTTGCTTAATTATAATTTGCTTGAGTGCTTATAATCATCAGGCTCATCTTTTCTTGATTTATGCATTTTTTTAACATTTTTAACGTTAACATTTCATATTTAATGTGTTGCCTAAGCTTATGGCATCATAATGTGGAGCAACTGAAGTCATTAAGAAAATTTCTATGTATTAATTTATCATGAATGGAAATTAAGACTGAAAAGATTCAGAATACATTTTCTTGAAAGAATTTTATTGTGTGGAAAATTTTCAAAAGCGATTTATTTTCTCTTTTTTAAAATCTATTATAGATATATCCATGTCATCATTGTGCTGAAGATCTTCGCCGTGATCTCGAAAATAAACCTCCAGAAGTGGATAGTAAAGAAGAGTTTTCACTATGGATGTGTGAGCTTCATAACAGAGTTAACAAAAAACTTGGTAAACCGATTTTTAATTGTTCATTATGGAAAGAACGTTGGTTGGATGGATGGAAAGACGGATCTTGTGATTACTAATTGACTTTTTGGGTTAGTCGAGATTATTTTTTTCTGGAAGATTTTCTGTTGAACTACTTTTTTTCAGTTTCAGCTTATTTAAAACGATTTTATCAAGAGTTATAAAAATATTAGCTAATCTAATGAAGTACAACCAACTAACAGTTGATTTCACTGATATTGTTTGTTGATCGTTAAATTTATAAATCTTGGCTTTTTGCTGATTACATTGATTTTATTCTGAATTCATTTAATGAATTCCTTTAATTCCATAAATTTCCATTAATTATCGAATCAGAAATGATATTTTTAAAAATCAATTTCAAAATTTATTTAATTTTATTTAGTTTTATCTTATTCTTATTTTATACTTTGTTCGATTAATTAGTATTTTGTCGATTTTCTTATCAAAAAAATCAGTTTTAATTTAATTTAATTTATAAATGAATAAATTTTTTCGTTAATTCTCCGTTGCTTATAAAGGTGATATTATCTGCCAGAAATACTATTTGAAAGCCAATATTTTGTAACTGGTTTTGCATTTTTTGTTTTGTTTTGTTCGTTCTTTGCATTCGTTACATTTTTATTGCCATTTCAGTAAATCTCTTAGAAATTCATTGGAATAATTTTGATAGATACTTATTAGCTAACGATATAGAGAAGTGGCTTCGAAATGGCTTCCACGGAAGTTGCAGCATGGGAAGGTTCTCGCGGTCATTCAGCACCAAAAGGTGGGATTTACAGATTTTTATTTTTTTTATCTTGTTTTCAATTTATTTATTTTATTTATTCAATTTATTTTCAATTTCAGCATTAAATTATAGTAAAATTTAAAATTGATGATATTAGTGGATTTTGTCACGCAAACTTCTTGTCGCAAACCATTTAAATTTGCTTAAGGTGATTAAATCTTGAAAAATAATTTATTCGGAATTTTCTTGAATGGTTAATTTTTCTCCATCGTCGTTCGATGAACATCCTTAAATGCGGCATATTTCGTTAAATTTCCGATGATGAATCTCTAATCTAATTGATCTCTGCCTTATGTTGCAGGAACGGAAACGCCGTTAATGGATTTGGAAGCAAGAGCTGATATTCATTTCAGAAATCTTTTAGCATCTTTGCGAACACTTTTGAAAAATTTAAACCGTACAACTAATTACAGTGAATCAATGCTTTTTCTTAAACGTAGGTACTTTCATATTTTATCACATTTAACCTTTTTTTTGCAATTTAGTGCAATTAATCACTTTTTTTTGTGAAAACTTTGCTAATTTTCAAATGTTGCAAAGCGCGTAAATAATAAATATTTGGTGAAATAAACTAAAATTGTTTAGATAAAAAAAAATGAATGAAAAAGTTAAAGTATCCATCGTCGCTCGAATTTTTCAATAATTTTGCGAAAGTTTTCCAAATTATTTGCTAAATGAATACGATGAAATTAGTCGTATAGTTTTGGCTTATCAATGAATTATTCAACAAAGCATGGTCGACCAGTTCAAATAAATAGTTACCGTTTGTAGATGAATGACTAGCTCCTCTAGCTGTTTTCGCCATGGAATCGGATAGGTATACAATTGGGTCACGAGCAATGTCAAATTTTTTAATAGGTTTACCGCTGCTCGGAGTAGGGGCGTTTAACCATGCACTTGGTTATCATGTCCTTGGATTGTTTGAGAAGTTTATTTGGTTTACTAATCTGAATATGTTTAAAAAGACTATATAGTTATTAAGAATGTGTGGGGAAAAGTCAAGTTGCTCACTGAAGTAATTTCAGACTGAATTTCATATAGCTAAAGCTAAAGTTAACTAATGATTCATTATTGTGACAGTTTTTGTTCAGTTAAATCCATAGAAAATCCTTTGTCGATATTGTTTCAAACCCGTGGCGACAAGCATATATTTGTTTCTCATTTCGTTTATTATTTCAGCCTTTATTAAAATTTGTGTTCGTCTTGGATTCATTTCACCGCTGGTTTTGGTTAAAGATTTTGCCCCGAATATTCAAGAATTTTTGAAGTTCATGGATTATAGATTTAGACGCTCGCTTCCAGGTAAGACTAGGTTGGTTCACCAGTTCGGTTTTGTTATCATCAAATGATTAAATGTTCTCTAAATTTTTAAACCAATTTCGATTTAAAAATGTCCATATTTGAAGATTTTTTATATTATTTTGGCTGTAAGTTGTAAATACAATTTTTTTATCCATCTTTTAACTGCGCAAATGGATTCTAATTAGCTCGAACTATCGTTCCAACTTTCGTAGTTTTAAATTTTAAATTTATTGGATTTATTTTTTTCAGTGCACCATCTTCGCTATTTTCCAGTTCCGGTATATATTCTTATAAATATGAACAAGAATTTGTTGAAATCCGCCTTCTTGGAAGAGGAGGCTTCTCATCTGTTTTTCTGGTTGAAATTTCATCATTTTATCAAACTGCTTTTTTTAATGCTCTTTTCGACTAGCTTACCTAAAACGATTTTTGTTTGATTCAAAAATTTATATGTTGTGAAAGACATTTAAATCTAAATTTCTTTTTTAGGCTCTTTCCTTGTTCGACCAATGTCAATATGCTATAAAGAAAGTTGATCTGGATGAGGGAATGTATGACGACCAAATTCAAATGAAAGAGGTTAAAAAAGACTCAGTGAAATAGTTTTTTATAAAACTAGATTTCACGATAACTCCTCAATTTAATAAAATTCATGGATCCGTAAAAAATCGTAATATTTTAAAAACGCAATATTATTAATGTCTCTTGAACGATTGTTTTTGGTCTATGGAAAATGGGAAAATTTAGCCGATATTATGAAGGTTAAAATTTATATTTTCAGATTTTTAAAGAAGTAGAATTATTAGCATCTTTACGTCACAAAAACATTGTCAGATACTATAATTCATGGATTAATATGAGCAGGAAAGCTGGAAATAGTCCAGTGTCGAGAAGCGGGTGTCATCTTCTTTTAGCCATTTTCACGAAATTTTATTGCATTTTATGTTTATCTAATCGTCTATTTCAGTGCTTAATTTACCTCTTTTTATTATATCTTTTGATTGTTTTTGGGATTTGGCTTTATTTGGGCTCATTTTTTTCTTTTACTGGTTTATTTTAAAAGAAGAAATTTAGAGCCAAAAATTTAGTCGCCTTATCTTAATTTTCTTATTCTAGGTCTGAATCTAGTGAACCATCTCTTTCAAATTCAGATTTAGGTGAGCCCTTTATTTGACCCTTAATTTTTATTTTGTAGATTTTTTAAAGATAATATTAATCCTATACTTGCTTTATAAATTGTTTTATTGATAAAATCAGTTAAGCACTGATGAAAATTCTTCAAGTCCAAAAAAATCAGAAAAATATATATCAAAATATATATTAAAAAAAAATACATTGAAGAAAACTCTTCAAGCACGAGTCGATTAAGTTCTTCAAGTGAATATATGAGCTGTCTTTTTGATAATAGCCAATCTGGAAATGCGAATGATCCTTTACCTGAAGAAGCAGACGAATGCATGAAAATTAAGCGAGGTTTGCCTCATCGACTGAAAAAGAAGCAAGATTTGATATTTTGTGAAAAAGAAGTACTTGCAAGGTCTCGACCAAGTAAATCATATCGTTCAGATTCTGATTCAGTGGATTTCATATCTCGCGTAATTTTTTATTTCACCTATTCGTCTGAAGAAAATTTCGTTGCAAAATATATCTCCATGGCACTTATATTCTTTTTCTGAGCGAATGAAGCTTATATGAAAAATATTTTTTTAATTTTTAATTAAGTTTAATATTTTTTAACCATCTTCATTGACTTTTCCAAATAATTTTACAGGAAATATAATATTAATACGCTGATTTAACTATTTGCATATTAGTGAAAATGTTCAATTTCATTTTTTTTTCAGGCTTCGTTTAAACTAATTATACAAATGGAATTCTACGAACAATCACTTTATGATTATATAATGGAGCGAATGAAAAGTTCATAGTTTTATTATTGAATTTTGAAATGACATTTTATTGGTCTTAGTGCAGTTTTCAAATATTTTTAATAATAATTCGAAACATAATTTCACCTCCTTGCTTTCTTTTCCCGCTGGAAAGGCCGTGCCCGCTTCGTCGTCGTATACCTCGAAGTTGGTTAATTAAACCTTTTCAAATATAATGCATGAATAAATAACAGAAAAAAATCTATGGCACGATAACAAAAAAATTGAATAATTTTCAAAAGTAACAATTAATAAATTATAAAGAGTAGTAAAATTAAGATGGCGAGGCACTTTCGGTTAGCGTAGTGTCTATTCGATTTTATTCCTCAAAAATTTCTAATTATAATTGGTCTCTCAGAGATTTATTTCATCTAAATGTGCGTAGTGCACTGCTATTGTTTATATGGACTTTAGTATGTATTTTGGGACTCATTTTGAATCGTGATTAGCAATGGATATTCGTTCAGTGGCGTCATCTTTCTTTCACAAATCTGAAGGGCAGTGGTGACCCGCCTGTATTTTTATCACTAAGTGCCTCTGTGGTAAAAAATTAGTCCAGTCCCACTAAGCCAATTGAGTGAGCCCAGTTAGGAACGGTGAGTGCTCTCTAAACTCGATCTCTTTTGTTAAATCATTTTCCTTGGTTCGATATTGCATAAAATTTCATTTCAATTTAATTTCGCAAAATTATTTTTTTTTAATTTCGAATTTCCTTTGTGGAATTAAAAAAAACTTAATAATTTTGGACGGAATTCGATGCAAATTGGATCCTTATACATCCTTGATCCTTGTTTAATTTTATACAAATATTTTGCGATTAGCATTCACCATTTCTGGTCAGGGTAATCTCTCTGGTGCTAATTAGGAATTTGCGCCAGAGGGTCAATTGGCGATAGAAGTAGAGATGGGTCGCCATTACCATGTGTATTTCTTAACGGCAGATTTATTTTGTTCTGAGTCAAGCAGTCGGACTTTTAATGCTTGACAGATCGAAGCAACCATACATCTCAACCAATAATATTCCGTTTATTCATGTAACTCAAATTTAAATGATTTTCCTCAATTTTTTTTTCATTTATTGAGAAATTTTCAGAAAAGAATCCCATCGATCTCGGTTTTAATATACACGTTATCAAGCAGATGGCTAAGGCCTTAAAATATATTCATCAAATGCATATTATTCATAGAGATGTAAAAGTGAGTTATTATATTATCATTCAACAAAATAGTTAAAATTAAATTAAAAATTATATCAAACAATTAAAAATATTGGAACGATTAGTAGTTTTTTAATTTTTTAGAAGGGAATTGAATTATATGAATAAAAAAATTATATATTACATAAGTACAAAGAAATTTATATAATTACTTATATATTTATATATAATGAAAATTTTATAAAAGAATAATTCTAAAATTTTGCATAAAATTATGAGATAAAAAACGATTTGCAGCCTGCTAATATATTTTTGCAAAAACGTGATGGAAAATTCCCACATGTTTTACTTGGCGATTTTGGTCTAGCTTGTGTGATTAACGATGAAGCGATGGGACAGTTTGCGGGAACTCCACCATATACGGCTCCGGAACGGAATCGGGGGTCTTATGATTATTTGGTATTTTTTAATTTGGTATTTAAGGAATTTGATAATTTTTTTTTGAAGTGCTACTGATTTCATTATATTTTTTGGCTTTTTTGTTTTAAAGAATGTTTTCTTTTAGGTTGACATCTACAGCCTTGGAATTATTATGATTGAATTATATTATTCATTTGAAACGCTTGAGGAGCGATCTTATGTTATTGGTCGTTTTCGTCTGTTGCAGTTCAATGAACAAGACCAAAATTTTCTGAAACAATTTCCTGAAGAAGTTGGTTGGAAATGTCATCTCAATATAACAATGAATTTTAATTTAATAATTTAATAATTTAACTGATTATAACCTTGACAAAATTGATTTATTAATATGCTTTAACACATTGAGTATTTATAGTAATATTGATTAATGAGAATTGCTTTCTAGCTGAGGAATTTCTTCATCTAAATAATTTTGAGTATTTATTTACAGTCCGAACTTCTTCTTTCAATGTGTTCAGAAAACATAAATCGTCGTCCTAGCTCAGATCAACTTTATAACAGATTATGTGCAATGAAAAGTGCTTTTATTTCTTGTCTAGGGCAAGAAAATGAAAATATGCAAAAGATTGCTGAGTTAGAATCATCATTGAAACAAACCAAGGAGCTTCTGGAATTTTACGAAGCTGAGAACACCCATCTCAAAAATCTTTCTATTTTACTTGGGTTGGAAATACCCTAAGGCATTTTTCCATTTTTATTTCCATGTTTCTTTTTAATTTGATGTCTCTGATCATATTTTTGATCTCATTTGATTTCGTTCATTTCTATCTGATATTATCTGTGCTTCCGAATCGTCGAATAGCCGTTTTTTTGTCGTGGCCATCAATTTTTTTGATTTAGATGATTTTTTTGATTGCTCGGAATTTTTTGCATTATAAGGATGATTGTTAGAAACTTGTCAGTGAGAATAAATAGTTCTTAAAATTTTTTGTTCTACCTGTTTTAATTATTTTGAAAATTTTTGTTAAATTTAATATTTTATTTGTTTACTCAGGTTGAGCAAAAAACAATTTTTTCTGATCAGTAGATTTAACTTATTTTTTGGTTTTAAAGTATTTCCAGATATTAAAATTTTGAAAAAAAGTAAGAATTGCAGTTCGAGCGCATTTTATGACGTTCGATGGAATAATGTTTCTGTAAATTATAAAGGAGGAAATCTCTCAGATTTAGTGGGTTTTTTAATGTTGATTCAATAATTTTAAATATGCTTAAATTTTAATTTTGGGATTTTTAGGATATTTCAGGCTAATTTCCTTGCAAATTTATTTATAAAAATAAATTTTCAAATTTTCAAGTGAAAATTTTTTCATTTTATGGCTGGATTTTCTGGAGAATTTCCGATATTATCGAATATTTTGTATTTATTTATTTCTTTTTTTTGAGTATTTATATTGCAGTTTAAATATGCTTTAATTTGCCTAACATTTGAAAACGACCAACGACGACATTTGGCAATAGAAACGGTAACGATGATGACAATTGTTTTGTGTTAGATGCACATCTGGTGTCACATTTTGAGATTTTCTTATTACCTGATAAGACATCTCTCTTAAATTAACCATCTCACTCATTCAACAATTCATCTTTTTGCCTAATAATTTATATATTTCTTAAATTAAATTGCTTCGTAGATCTCATAGATTTTATATGTTTCAAGTGAAATGATCGTTTGTTTGTGAATGGGTGGCCGGATTTTTTCCCATTGCCTTATCAGTTTCGGTTATCTTAAGTAATGTGCATTGATGCATACCGTATTTACTGTTGTTGTTGGCTGCAATCACTGAATGCTCTTTTTAATTGGTTCGCTTAATCATACTTCGCTTACAGTTCAAATCATTTTCATTCAAAAAAAGTAATGTTAATAAATAAAATAAATTTAACCTACCAAAAAGCTAAAAATGACTAAGAATTTTCGATGTATAATTATATTTGTGAAATGATTTTATTAAGAATAACGTTAGGTTAAAGCACCAAAAAATAGCTGCCGTTTTTATGAAACGCCCTATTAAACGGTTTTATTGTCTTTTTTTAAGTGCTAGCACCATTATTGGTTCAACTTGCTGCACTCGATGTAAAATAAGAGAACTGCTCGTTTTTCCACCGCCTTAGCCCTTATATCACTTAACCATCTTTGCGTTCAAAAAATTGATAACGTTTCGGTAATAAAAATGAAATAGGTGGAAGTACGATTTTTCTTCCTTCTTCCCAATCATCGAACAATGGAACAACAATGAAATTCTTTTTTCTTTTCAGTTTTTGTTTTCATATTCTATAAAAATATGAATCTTTTTTCTATCGATATGAATTTTCTTCTTTTTTTCTTTATTTTGCCTGAAATGTATGATTTTCATTAATTTTTATAGTTGTAAATAGCTGTTATTCACTTTCGACTTCTTAAAACGACAATTGTCGGTGAATGCGATTATTTTACGTTTCTTGCTAATAATATCTTATTTATCATTAAGGAGAAGATGGATGCAGTTTTGGGTTTCGCGAGAAAAGATGTTGAAATAAAAGCGGACGCATCATCGACATTATTAACTGATTTGCATATTAAATTCATCGAAACTTATTTACAAAATCCATTAGTAAGATTATTTTTGTCACTTATCAACTGAGAACTGGTTTCTTTAAAAATTGGAAATTTACAATATTAAATTTCTAGGAATACGTATTAGTGGAGCACCGTAAATTGGGTGGAATATATTGGTGTTTAAATGCAATGGACTTGATGAATAAGCTGGAGGGAGTTAATTGCGATGAAATTGTGCAGCATGTAAAGACATGTCAACAAGATAGCGGCGGATTTTCTCCAGCTGAAAAGCATGATGCGGAATTGTTATATACATGTAGTGCAATCCAGGTATTTCTTTGTTTTTGCTTAGTTTACGTTTTTTCTTTCACTGCATTTAATGTTTGACTGGCTATTATTACTGGCTATTAATAGAATTTTTTAGTCAGAGAAAAGTCTTTTGTGAATAAAAATATTGTTGAGTTCTAGCACCGTCTTGGTTTCACTTTTAATTATAGATTGCTCCGTTCATTGTGCATATCTCTTCCCGAGTACGGTACCACTCAATCAGCTTATTCCTAAGCATTTCGATATTTTAGTCACTGTGCTTCATATTTCTAATGGATATTTTGCGTTTTTTTTCAATATTATTTTTTTCTCAGTAGAATTTTTTCAGATTTCTTTGAAAGATTCTCTTTTTGTCCTTTTGTTTCAATTTCATTCTCAAATTTAATTTTAATTCTCGAATTTAATTTTGTTTAATCGGTTGAATTATTTTTGGATTATTTTACTTTTTTTTTATTTTTCTATTTTCCATTTTCTTTCGTTATTTAATAGTTGATTTGGTCTAATAGTCTAATTTTTCTTAAATCGATTATTTTCTGATATAAATTGCTTCCATGAATGATAAACCCCATAATTTAACCGTGCATGGCATGCATGATACGAAGCGCATAAAAATATTTGACTTTTTAACCACACCTGTCATTTGTTTTATGTGACCGCAATGTGCAGTTATTTCGATTCGTAACACACATATTTTTATATATAATGACGCGCAAGTAAATATTGTAATTAAGTTTTGTCGGCTGGAACAAAGCATAAAATAGCGAAAGTAATTGCGTAATTAGTTCATTTTTAATTTCAACTTATTAATCCATTTTTATTGCATTCATGCGTGCTAACACGCATAATGGTCTTCTTCGCCATTCGTTTCTTTTTTCTCGCAATTTTTTATGGAAATTTGTGTTTCGATATTTCTAAAGATTTTCGCTCCTATTGTTTCTTTATAGTTAGTAAGTCACTAAGTAAATGTGGATTATGTTCATCATTTCTGGTTGGATTCGCCCCGCTGATTACAGTACGGTAAGAAATTTTTGCTAGGGAGCCAGAAATAGAGAGATTATTTGCCAGCATTGCTCGGACAAGTTTACTCTTATCGGTGGCATACCACTTGATTTTCTTTTCTTTATACGGTAGTGGCGAATAAATATTTGAATTTTTAGATTTTGGTCATACTTGATCGACTTGATGAAATCAATAGGGATGCTGTCGCTGAATATGTTTCTTCGTTACAAAATCAGGATGGAAGTTTCGTTGGCGGATTAACCGAAGTTGATACTCGATTTTCATTCTGCGCCATTTTAACACTCTTTTTAATTGTAATTTTTCTATAGTTCAATTTGATTTTACTTTTTTATAATTGAATTTTTTTTCTAAAAATTCACATTTAATGACGATATAGGGCATTGAATCGAATGCAGTTTTAGGTACGAAAAATAAAGCATTAATTAAGAAATGAAATCACGAGAAACTTACGAGATCGTAAGAAAAATCTTTACGGACGAAGAAATTTGCAAAATTTCTTACACTTATACAAAGTAATAGCAGCAGTAATAGCCATAACTCAATTTATCTTATATATTTATCTGAAACTGTATAATTTCTTTGGTTATTATAGAGACGAATGGATGTTATAAATATTCCAAAAGGTGTTGAATTTGTTATGAAATGTTATAATTTTGATGGTGGGTTCGGCACCAAGCCAGGATCTGAAAGTCATGCTGGCCAAGTATGCTTAATTTTATTTCTCCTGTGGAATTTTTTATGAAAAAATTCATCTTTATCATTTCTATTTTTTCTTTCCTTTTTTTATAGGTTTATTGCTGTCTTGGTTTTTTAGCAGTTTCTGGATATTTAGATTTAATTGATACAAATAAAACTGCACGTTGGCTTGCTAAGCGGCAATGTAAATCTGGTGGTCTTAACGGTTTTTTTTTTGTTTTCTCTGTTAATTAATTTTCTTAAAATAATTATTTTTTTTTCTGATTGGCATCTGTTCTTGATTACTTAATTTCATATTTTTACCATATTATTAACCCCCTACATACGTATTTCCTCGTTAATTCTCTAAATAACGTTCATGCTTTTTTTATTATAACAATGGCGACCGCAGCAGGTAATCTTTCTGCATTAATATTTAACGACTTGTAATTGTTATCGAGTAAGATTCTGCAAAGTTCACACTACTTTATTGTTTATATTTAATACAGGTGTCGATATGTGTAGGTCATGACTGATATTACGCTAGTTATGATGCAATATTAGGCGGATAAATTTTAATTAATAGTACTGAAATATAAATTTTGCCTCAGAGATTAGGATTTCATCCAAATTTCAACTTACTTCTTGCAACAGTAGTCTTTAGAACAGAAACGGATAATTTACAAACTGACAAAATATTAGATGATAGATGCCAGTGAAATACTATTAAAATGTAAGTTATTGGCTAAGTATTTAAATCCGTTGCAATGATCAAATGTGCGTCGAGAGATCTCTATCTAATTTCCATGATGACATTCCATGATAATTATGATTTATTGTGGAAACATTTTCTTCTTTCCTTATCTTGATTATTGTATCTTTTGCCTATCTATTTTGACCCCCTAAGTCGCGTGCCATTTAACAGTAAATTTTCTGTTATCTTTTAAATATTTAAACTGTCTTTCTTCGATCTTTTATTTATTACTTATTTTGTTGGAGGTCGGCCTGATAAACTTCCTGATGTTTGTTATTCGTGGTGGGTACTTGCTTCACTTGAGATTATTCACTGCCTTGATTGGATTGACAAAGTTAGATTTTTTTATTTTTCTCATTTTATCTAAATTTCATCTCTTCTAATGAAATTTATTTTTTATAATAGATGTAATAGTTTATGATAAAGTCATAATTAATATTCTGTATAACTATCGAATGGTGAATAATTTAATTTTTGTTTTCGTTCTTTTTTTGACATCAAAACTAGTTTCAGAAAATCTTTATCATCATAATTTCAGATGCAATTCCCGTAAGTTTGAGTAATTGATTTTATCATAAAAAAATTCATAAAATCATTTAGAAATTTTAAGGCACTGATAAGACGGTTTATATTAGCTTGTCAAGATAAGCAAGAAGGAGGAATATCAGATCGTCCGGGTGATGTTGTAAGTTTAATTTTACGTTAAATTTTCAATATTTCTAATATTTCAATAAGAATTTAGAGAATATTGAAGATTTTAAGGTTATTGTTCAATAAATTTATTAAATAAATTTCAGAAATTTTTTTCAGCCTGATCCATTTCATACTATATTCGGTTTAGCTGGATTGAATTTATTGGGAGAAATCTCATTAGCTGCGATTGACCCAGTTTTTTGCATGACGAAACGATCTCTAAAAAATTATCGTTTATAAAATTTGTTTGTATACGTATATATTATTAATTGTCATTTATGTCATTTTGTTGATTAATTTCTCGTTTTTTATGCTAAGATGGCTTCTACATTATTGTAGTTGGAGGTAGAGGTTCGGTTGCTAGCTAAACCTGCATAAAAAATGGTATAGAAGGCGCTGATGACCCATTTATATTTCCATTGCCAAGTGGCTTCCTCTTAAAAATTTCTCACCGTTCTTATAGGCTAGCAAACCGTAACCACTTTTCCTTATTGCATATTTTTACAACCATTCCTATCTTATTTTGGTAATTTTATTATTATTTACTAATTTCGTTGAAATAAAAAATTGGTGAAGTTTTCAGAAAAGCATTTGCGATAATTTTCTGTTATTTAATATTCATCATAAATGTACCATATGGTATTTGATGATTTATTTCAGAATTGTTCCATTGTAAAAATGATCACCATCTTTCTCATTTCTTTGCTTAAAATTTCCCTCTTTAAGTTTTGTCAGTTTTGTATATTTTGATTAATCTTAAATAATTTAATATGATTTTGCGATGTAAACCGCTTAAATATATTGTCTTTCTTCTATGAAATATATTTTTCAGTGTTTTTTGATGTTTAGATTATTTATAAATTATTTTAATTTTTTAAAACAAACTTATTTTGTTGTTCAACATCGTAAATTTAATAATAAGAATTTGGTCAATAGCCAGTTGCTCTTCCAACATTTTCATGCTATTTTTTTTTGAGAGCCCTCACCATTACTGATTACCGGACAAATATGCTGGGGAAATATGCTCCCTTGGCGATACAAGTACAAGTGAATCGCCAGCACCACTCGGACTCTTGGACAGGTGCACTCCCGCTGAAGGGGTAGAACTTAAGCACAACTTGAGTACCGGCATTCCAGATCGATCAACGACCTATTGAATCATTCTGCCCCTTACTTCCATGCCACTGTGATGTTTTTTCTTAAAAGACTGTAGAATTAAGGCTATTTATGAGGATAATGAAAATAGTACATTAGTGCGAAGTCATTATGCACTTTGTACAGTTCGTTTCTATTAATTAGATATAAGCAATTAAAATTACTTATTCAGCTACTACCATGTTTGTCATAATATGATAACATCAATCTATAATTCAAACGTCGATAAAAAAATAAAAATGGACGCAAAATAAATCAAATTTGGCAATTAAGGGTGATAGGGTGATTGGGTGATGCAAGCAACCTTAGTTTTATTCCTTTAAAGCTTAGTTCCAAGCTACAAGGGGAATTAAATTGAGTTAATTAATTTAGGTGTAGTGATGCAAAGTCGTGAAATAATTGCTTACCAAATAAATATGCATATGCAAATACTCGATGGAAAGTTGCTTGCATAATATGATGCATGTCAAATTCCTGTTCGAGTATTAACAGAAATAAGTTTTTTGCTGATACACCTGTAAGCACATACTACTGGAAATTTGATAAAATACCATATTCGAAAAAATTGGAGAAAAACACTCTGTGCCATTTTATTCTATGATATATGTAAATATGATTTCAAAAAAGCAATGGACTATCAGCACCATATCACTATCACCCGAATTTTTTTAATTAGAGGCTTATTCCTATCGAGAAAGAAATTGAACCATTACCTCTCAACAGATCTCAAAACGGCAATTGGAACCACTGTCTGTCCTATGATCATTCGTCATTCCAAATGTACCGATATTTTATATTTATATTAACTACAAATATGTTAATACGATACGGACTTATGGTGAATTAAGAATTATAACTGTTATGGTCGCTATTTATCAACAATAAAATAGAAATAAAGATGACACGGGTATAGGACAATATTTTTCTTCCTCTCTTTAATTACATCCTTTTTTACAACAAATTCATTCATTCATTTATTCCTTCGTTTCAACTGTCGTTGACCTGTTTTCCTTTCTTTTTTTTTTTAAATTTCTGTTATATATAAATCGTTCGTCTTAACAATTTTTTTTCAGATTTTTATTGACTTTCGTGTTTTTTTCGGCAAAAACATTTGAAGCGACACAATTCAAATCATTATTCTAAAATTTTTTTAGGAAATTCATCGAAGGATAAATTATTATTGACAATTATTTGATGTAGAAATATTGGTTAGGTATTTGGTATTTAATGATATCTGTCGAATATTGGTTTATTGGCCGAAATATTTTATAGACCAAATTTAGAACAATCTAAGAATTGTTGAAGGGATCGAATGATCAAGAGGTACGTTGTGTATCGATTAAGGTCAAGCCATCGCAGTCTTTGTCCATCCACGAAGATAGATTATGAAATGTCTGAATGGTGCTGTAGAAATATCTCTCTTCACGAATGGTTCTTTAGTATAGCATTGTAATAGCCAAATAAACTTGAAATGGTGAGTGTTGTTCAAATAAGCTTTTATAGTTATCGCACTGAGGCTACTTTATTCGGATAAAAAATTGACAGCTTTTTTTGTCAATCGCTAAGGTTTATTGGCATTTATGGCTGCATTTGACATTAATTATGATCAATGATCAAAATATATCACCAACTACTTGCTACCAATGTATATCGCTGTTCCAGTGAGATATTTTGCAATTTATACCAACATTGAAAATCCTTTAATCTTATTCTTTTCTCTTATATTTGCTATAAAATGTTACCAAAGAGGCAAAACAAGGGAACTGAGTGTGAAGCACAAGCACAACATTAATCAACGCATATAGTTTTTAATTCTGTCCAGGATATCTTCAATCCAGATATAACCTAAGACACGTTTTTTTTCTGGATTGTACATTGTAAAGAAATTTAAAAAAGTATTCGATGCATCCAAAAAGGAGCGGTATTCATTTTTAATATATTCGAGCTAAATGTATTCAAATATTGTACTTCTCGCACTTTCCCGAAAGTGCATATTTATTATCTATAAAATCGCATGGTACTTGATATATGCCAGTCATTTTTGCTATGGTAGTCGGTCAAAGCGTCGGGGAAAAAATCCAAATCTTAAAAAACTTTAAACAGTTATTTGTATTTTTTTCTTAGCCACTTAATTCGTTGCTAGTAGCTTTTTCTTCAGATTGTTGTTGTTACTTACAATATTTTGTTGTTTTTTGTAACCCCTATTCTCATAACTGCAAAGGCTATGAAGCAAATTCCAAATTTTGCTAAAACACCATAAGATTTTCCAAGGCTACAGAAAACGTAACTTCGTTATACCTAAAACTGGAATTATTCAAGAATACATTTTCAATATATCGTGAAATCCGTCACTGCCTCCTCTTTTCTTCATATTTCTAAATTTTGGGCTAAGCTATCTTACCGAAAAACCATTTGTGAAAAGGTACAGGTGAATTATTAACATTACCCAGGCGACGCAGCAATAAAAAAATAGAATTGACAAAAAGTTGGCTGAGGAAGACGTTGGCATTTTTGAGCTAAAACGAAGAAAATAAGAGAAGCGATAATTTTGTCTTTTGGATTTCACTGAAGTTTCTTAAATGTTTGAAGATTTTAGGTTGGAATTACAACAGAAAAATTACAGTATGATATTTATGTGATAGGGCGGGTCGTTAATTTATTTAACGGTTCCGCCTTATTTCGTAAGATGGCTCATCACGACGAACTCGAATGATATTAGAAGACAGAAGATGACAGTCAGATTTTGATAATGTCAATGGGATGGCAGTTCACTCAACAAAATCCGCCTCCACCAAATTATATTCCTACGTCAAGCTACAACTCCAATTATCAATCTCCTCCAGTTGTAGTTAATGAAAATTACTGGAATATAAGGTATTCATTTTTTCAATTTAATTTCTTAAAATTTTGCAAGAATAGTTGAAAAACAAGTGGCAGCGCACTGGTTCTACCATTTTATCCGATATTTTAGCGGAATAGGCGGTTGGATATCTTGTTGAAACAATTTGGTTCCTAACTTCGATCGAAATCGACCTTCTATTAGAAAATCCGAGTGCACTACCCACCCATCCGCATTTCTGATGCCAAGTAACTAGTCGGCATAAAGCCATAGCAGCCATAAATTTTCTAGCATCAGAGTCTAAACGGGAAAGATAAGATGGAAAAGCTATTTATTTGGCTTCATTTTTCTTAATTTGGAATTTTAAATTTTTAAAATTTTCCAAAAAATATCCATTTTCATCAATTTCTTGGTAAAATGCGAGGATTTTCTAACATATTTAGACCTTTTTGGGGTCAAATGATCTTCACTTTTCTTTATCCTTTCAATCCTTTCAAATTATGATCTGAAACTTTTCTAAATGCATTTTATATGGATTGTAAGGCAAAATTAGTAAAATTAGTGATATAAAAAGTATTTCTCGTTTCATTTTTTCTTTCTCTAGCTGTATCACTTCTGATTAGTTCTACTTGCCATTGATTAGTTCTACTTGCCATTAGGGTTACTTCTTTCCTGAACAGAATTAAAGGAGGATCCACAACCCAACCTGATTGTAGTTTTATTCCTAACTAGAAATTATTGTGCTTTAATCAAGTCAAAGCAATGCCATTATTCTGTCTTTTCAGATATTTTCATTTTTCATTTTACGGTCTTATGATTTATCTTATGATTTTATATTTTTTTGAAAATTTTTTTAAAATATTATTAGAAAGAAATAAGCAAAACACATTGCTATAAATATGCGTTATATTAAATATGCATTGCGACAAATTTTCGGTGTATTTTAAAAAACCTGTTATTTATAAAGAATGCCAAAATATGATACAGTTGTCCTATTCATTTGACATTCCCTTTCCATGGATTTTTTTATATTCTCTGTGACCTTTATCAATTTATAGCTCATTAAAAGGCTTTTGAAATATTCTGTGACAAAGGCGCAGAATTTCCAGCGAATAATAATTCGTGTTGAAATTTCTAAGCGGCATTAAGCTGAAGCTTTCCTAACCAAAAATGGCGAGATTAACCACTTGCTTAAATGTTAAGTAACAATGGACAATGTTTTCTTCTTCTTTTGGCGATAAAGTTCATCCAAATTTCTTGCCATTTTTTTCAATGCTCTCTAAATATTTGCTTTAAATTTTTATGTTTATGTGGCTCTTTAATTTTTTCTAATTCCTTTCTTCATTTATTTATAATTTTGTTTCGCAAACTTTTCTTCTATTTTTCAAATTTTCTGAAAATTTAAGTCTGAAAAATCAAATGCCAATATTATTTTAATCAGATCGCTCATTCGATTCCTGTCTCTCTCGACACTTGTACTCCTTTTTTGGTGTTTTCCATTTTTATACAATTAGCTATAATTAATGCTTCTCTTTAAAATACACTAAAATTTTAATCAGTTAGAAATAAAGAAATTTTCAGTAACAAAATTTCATAAAATGAAAAAAAAATTATTAGAACGCGAATCGTTTTTCTTCTAATAGAATTAATCAATTGGCCTCATTATTAGTTCATTTGGATTCATTTCTATGCTTTTGCAGTATTTTTTCATTTTCATTGACATTAGGGCGAGAGACTTTCGCCAGAACTATTTAGGAAATTTAGAATGGATCGCCAGTACCATTTGAAGAAAGCATTATTATTATTTTCAGTTCATTGCAAGGTAAAGATGCTTAAGAATTTGTCATTTTTTACCATTATTCTTTTAGAGCGATTAAGAATGAAGAAGAATCGAAAAAAGGGAAAGGATCACGGCGTTATAAAACTCCAAGTCCACAACTTCTTCGTATGAGGCGTCAAGCAGCAAACGCGCGTGAACGTCGTCGAATGAACAATCTCAATGACGCATTTGAACGGGTTATAATCCGAAATGCTTAATAAAAATACAGGACAAAAATACTTTAAAAATTTCGCGAATTTTAAAAAAAATCTATTTTGAACCACATTTTATTTCTTATAAGAATTTTGAAGAATTGGTTTAAGAGAATATTTTTTTACCAAATCTTTTAGCGATAAATGCCGACAATTCAGTGTTAACTCTTTTTTGAATTTCTAATAATGTTTTTAACTTTATATTAATTCGTTACGCTAAATTTATTGCTTTTTTATTTCTGATATTTCCTTATTTTTAAAAATTTATTATTTATTTTATTTACCAAGCAAGGCAAAATACTGAAAAGGTGGTTAGCAATCAACATTTCTGGTTATGTTAGCTCTACGGGTTTTCAGTAAAATGCGAAATTTGTGCCATAGATTCTAAGAATGAAGTGCTGGCGGATCGTTGGAACCCGATTCTTTTCATAAATAAGTTCTATTCTAGGCAATTTCCGAACATGGTTCTCCGTGCGATAATTTGAGGGACAACTGATCAGCAATCTACAACTGTTTATGCTAATAAAACGATTAAAGCAATAAAAAAAAATAAATATTTTAAATGTTATTAAAATGATATTGAGATATTAGTATATTTTGGAAATGAGAATTCAATATTAAATAACCAATCTGGTATTGGTAAATATATGTTGGCAAGCACCTGCACTTCTATCGATGGTTCAAAATTTTTTGACTAATTTTTCTGACTATGCTACAGATAGTACAACCAGGCTAACCAGAAGTGGCGAACGCTAACCAATTAATATATTTATTACGCATTTATTATTCACCACTAAAAATCATTTCGAGCAGTTGGATTGGATTGATTCCAAATAACAACATAATCCATTCTTTATTCCATATTTTTTTGCAGTATTTTTAATTGTCTGTCATAAATTACCAAAAATTAAAAATCATGAAAAACGTAAAATTTTTTGGAATCATTCAATGGTTTTCATGTCAGCTGTAAAGGGTTGTTAAATTAAGAAGATATTGCTTTATTTTCTGAAATTCTTTAGATTTTCCAAAAAAATTTTGAAAAAATATTGATTTCAAAATCAAATTTAATTAAAAATTAGAAAATAGAACTGGAATTCTTAGCTGATTTTACTCGCTTTGCTCACTAACTTTAGAAGTTTCTGAGCCTCCAAATTCGATATCATTCCTGAAAATGAATATAACCGCTCCTTTTTCCATAGTCTAAGCCGATAGAACGTTGAGCTGCTTATTTTTTTCAAAATCTCCACTGAGTATATCAGTTCAGATGGTAGTTCGGCTATTTAGCAAATAGCAAGATTTCTATCAATACTTGTGGTGGGCAACGAAACCAGCATAAATGAAACTTATTGATGCAAGTGATCCTTGTTGTAGCTTCGAACGATGGTGTATTCATGTGCGAATATGTTTATTTTAAGCGTGTGTAAAATATAAGTCAAAAAGGGTAAAAGCGGATAACTTCTTGATATCTCGTTGGCTAGTTTCATAATCATTTAGTATAGTTTTTTGGGTACTACAACCAGTTAGATGCGAATCTTCGAATTTCGCGGATTCCAGAGAAATTTCTCCAGAAATAAGATGCATCTGGCTGCAGCCATTCTATCTGGAATTTTAACTTTCGCCTGGCCATTGGGTGTGAGAGCGAATGAGGCGAGATATTTGTTGTTTGACATTTCTTAACTGCATTTATATAAATTATAAATATTTTATCTCGTCTTACTTACATTGATTTGAAGGCCAATTTCTGCTGCGACCGCCACTCGGTCTAGCATCTGTTATAGTTCTTTAAAAGATTCATTAACTACAAACATAACTGTCAGCGAAAAGAATAACATCACTAAAATATTCAAAGTTTATCATACTATACTCTGAATTGATTGGCATATCTCTTGAGTATCGACAAACAATGCCACAAACAATGTCAATCTATTGCATAACTGAAAATAGTACGGGAGAGACGCATTTTTGATGGTACGTTTTTGAAAAGACTGAGTTAATTCCTTATACATACACTTGCCGCTGATTACATCAATAAAATGCTTTGATGAATCTGATTTACTTCTGAGAAACCATCATGTTCCATGAGCATTGCCCTGTTGATCTAATCAAAGGTAGCGGTAAAGCCAACGAAATACGTAATGATAAGATCTCGAAAATTAAAACGATGTTTTAATAATCTTCATTGTAGCATAGTTACGTCCTCGTCTAAATTCGGCTTAATTAGGATCCATATTGCAATCACGAGCTGTCGTGATTTTTTCTTCGATGCACCGTGAAGGACAATGGGTAGCATTCGAATTGCAGTTCATCTCGCAGATCAACTTATCTTGTTTTATTGGTCTAAAGCTTGTGAATTTTTTCGTGCTCGATTACATATGAAATATAAAAGTTATATATAAATATTCAGAAAATAGAATTAATAGAAATTATTAGCGTAAATAGATAATTATATTAGCTTCACTTGTACATTGAAAGTTTTTTGCCATAGAGTTCTGGTAATAGAAGTACGTGTGTTGTTAGTACCACCCAAATGTAAAAAAAGAGCCCCAAAATCCCATAATGGATAAATAAAAAATCCACCATGCAATCGGAATTTCGATTTGAACCAATATCATTGCTACAAATAGCCGACTTTTGCTACCTCCTCTTTCAAAATCACTTCGAAATAGAAGTAATTAAATTTTTTAACTTATGACGATATGAAATTATTAAGATAAATATAAAAGCAAGTGGTCACCTTTGATTACGCTAGCTCCGTTGGTACTTCCTTAAATAATACCTCTCTACTTTAATTTAATAGGAAAAAAGATTTATGTGGATCTTGCCACAAATCAAGGAATTTTCTTTTTCCACTCAACTTTGTATTCGTTAAATACAGTCCGATTAATATTTTATATTGGGAATAATTTCATATAATACTTTTTTCAAATTTAAAAATAATTTTATTTTAGTTGCGAACTGTACTTCCTGAAATGAGTAGTGGCAGGCGATTATCAAAGTTCGAAACACTACAAATGGCTCAACAATACATTGATTGCCTTGCAGAAATTTTGAAAAAATCTAAAACCAAATAATTCACATTTTGTAAATAAAAAAAAATAAATTCCCGTTTTCAAATTTTAATTCATTAATTGTTTTTTTGACGAATTGTTCTTGCGAAAACCGATTGCAAAAAATTTTTAAGAATCTCTATATTGGCATCGCTTAATATTACTTGTTCGCATCACAAAAGAAATGCTTGAATTCAGTCGAAGCGACATATCACTCGACCATTCCGCCGCCAGTCCCACTTGCCTGCTCTGTTGAGAGATAAGCTCAACATTGACACTCGGCGGTCTGAACTACTAAGAGTGACTATAAAATGACGATGTTTCGAATGAAAGGAAAAAACGATTCGCATTTATCATAGTCTTTAATGGCTTTTTATTTGAGATTTAAAAGTACTGATAATAATTTAATAGAAAATAAATTTAAAAAAAAGTTCAATAAATTCTGTGAAAAAAATTAGGACATTTATTGGATATAAACTAAAAATAAATGCCACACGCGAACCGCGCATATTTTCAAATTTCTTTTTTTCATCTTTTAAAAGAAAATAAACATTTTTCGAAATTTTGGTATTTAGCCCGATTTTCGAAAAAGAAAGCAAAAATACTTGATGAAAGAGAACATCCTAGTTATTATCATGAAAGTTACAGTTATAGCCGTTGCTCAGCTCCAATGGAGAGAGGCCAGCAGAATGGATAGCGGTTTGACAAATCTTGGAAGGGAACTGCCACCTAACATTTCTATCAAACCAATTAATTTTGAATTGATCTAACATCAATTAATTTCGAAATTCGCAAATTGAGAATGAAATAAATTTTCTAATTTGACATGTAAATGATGCGATTTTCGGTTTTTCCTAGAGTGTTCAGCGATGGCAGACTTTTAGGGTATGCAAATAATTTCTGGAGACAATTCAACATAAGTGCACCTCAAAGATGCACCTTATAACCAACTTCCCTCCACAGGTGCTTTTCTAAATGAAATAGAGTTCGACCCCAGGAAATCCTATGCAGATTCTGTAGAAGAGTTCAAAAGGTAAAAGGTAAGTCATTAAAAAATGAAAAGAATTCAACAAGTAATCACTGATTATGTTTTGGGCACATGTCCTTCGCTGTTATAGCGAAACAAATTCTTATCCTGTGGCAAATTTTTACCTGATGTGAAAAAATCAGAAGCGTCAGCGGAACATTTGAACTCTTTCATTAAAACGTAAATCATATTTTGAAATTCACCGGTAAGGCCATTCTCTGTTACCGAATTAATCCACTATAGCTTCTTAAGACATAATTGTATCTAAGCTATGCAATGACGAATTGGTTGCTTGAAACTAGAAACACAGAAACCCCGTTCAGTAGAGGAAATTCCATCGTTCTGCGTGGCAACACCTAACGCACATCACAGAAATTAATACAATAATTTCTCTGGGTGTCGTCTACAGTCCTAAATCATCTACAATACTCCCAACTACTTCGCGAAAAGTTTCATTTTTTTCATCTCTCGAGAATTTGAAAAAGGGGATAAAAGCACCTTGAAAGCGCTTTCCACCAATTTGTTAGTTCCAGAGAACTGGTATTTTGAAAATTTCAATGGAACTGTATTTATAAAGGGACCAAAAAATGAACTTTCATAAGGTTCTTGGGAAAAATGATTTTAGGCAAGGTTGATTCGCAAACTTTTTATTGCATTCACGAAAGGCAGAACGACGATTTCTTTAAGATCCAGCAATATATTACTGCACATCATACAGGCTTGCAAATTCAGTGGTAGGGTAAACTAAATTTGCGGTGCTAAAGTCCATTGATAAGCAAAACTATAAAATCGTTCATAGATAATAATATGAAATCCAATGTTTGATGAAGCTATAATTTCCTAATTCTCATCACCGGAGGGAAAATTTCCTGTGCTTAGACGAGTCCCACAGGTTGCTGGAAAGAGAATCTCTTTCGCCACAGAATCACTTAAATGCAAGATGACTTCAAGGGTAGTTAGAAAGTTTGGCAATAAAATGCAGTAATAAATTCAGTTGCACTCTCCATTGTCCTCACTGCACTCTAGCGAGCACAGTTCAAGAATCGGAGTGAGTAGGCGATCCACCTGTCACCTCGTTACCTTTATCACCAAATAACTGCCTGGTAAAAGTAATCAGACAAGTAAGTACATGGATACTCCTGAAATTTTCCGGAATTTTTTCTCGAATTCATTGCCCATCTGTTGCAAATGAATGCGAAAATGGTTAATGAAGCATTAGGTGATAATTAAACGATTAAAACAGATGGAAATGAACAATATTGACGATAAAAGAAAAATTAGTTGCACAATTGCAGAGTTGACCTTTGTTGACCTTTTCTGATCTTTTCCGACAAAACAAGATAAATAATGAAAGATTAAAATGTATTGCGGTCAAAGGTTACTGATTAAAGGCTAAAGATTAAAAACTGAACCGCGTTACTATTTGAAACGCTGGTTCTCATCAAGATTGTTTTCTTACGATAATTGTTTCAGTGTGGATTCCGTCGTTTCTGCTTTTTATTTAGGAATGCGTTTTGCCTCAGTCTTTAGGTTGAAGGCTCTGTATGTTTTAAATTAGTTCGTTGAATAAACATATATCCCTGGGTGCTTCTAGGGAAAATCTCCGTCTGGATGCATTGCGTTTGCTCACCTGAAATTAAGAGTCGCTTGGAGGTAAAAGTACAGGCGAGTACCACCATCTTTCCAGGATTTCATTGTTGTTGCTGCCGAACAGATTTTCGGTAATTTCAGAATTTATAAAATTAATTACCACATCATTTTTTAAGAATATGCCTCGTATCGAATATGAATTAAAATTAGATTTCAAGGACGTTTTATTGCGACCAAAACGGTCAACTTTAAAGAGTCGCGCCGACGTCGATCTTACACGAGAGTACGTTTTATTCATTTAATAATTACTCGCATTTATAAATTTATTGAAGGGTCATAGGTCATTATCATAAATTTGTTGTCGTTATTTGCCGCATATAGAATTCATTTTTTGATATAATCTAACCATTAAGATACTATTTATGGTTAAGGTCAGTACCATCCAGTTTAAAATTTGGCTGTTTTTGTTCTAATTCATTCGCGTTTTTATCGCGAAAAGAAAGCGTATACACACTTTATCTTTCGCTGGTAATGCGCTGTTAATATTATCATTTTTATACTTGTTATTATTTCTGTTGTTATCATTTTTTCCTGAGAGCCCTTTCAAGTTACGCTGGATTCGCTGTCTTGTTGGACCAGGCAAATTTTGCAAGGAAATTAGTAATGATAGAAGTGCAGATGGGTTAACAGCACCACTCGGTTTATATCCGCACTGTTGTTATTATTTATTTGTTATTATTATTTATTTTTACATTGATTATTTTATTATCATTATCGATATCTGTTACTGTTTTATTTACGGATGTTATTGCAGGTATTATTGTTACTTTATAATATTCCATATTAGTGATAAAATTGGTTGATTAAAAATTTTTAATTTTTTAATTTTTTTAAATAGCGCTTGTTCGATTTCAAAATTCTACTTGTTCTTTTAATAACTGCTGACAAAAATTTTTGACCTACTTGGAGCCAGCAAAGTGCGTATATGCATGGCTGGGAAGGGAACTTTAGCCACTTACTTTGCTTTACTTTCATCGAAGAATCCGATGTATTTTTATTTTTTTTTAGTTCTTTAATTTACCATAAATAAAAACAATTATTCCTTCTTTATGAAATAATTAGTTAAACATTGTTCCGATGAAAGGCTGTGAGGTGATCGTTGAATTTAGATCGAAATAAAATTTTGTGACTGCGTACTTTAAATTTCCACGTTTCAAATTTTTTCCTGTCTGTTGCGATTTGAATTTAATGTATTTTTACAGTGAGACAAGTTCTGTTTTTTACTATGTTTTTTCGCAAAAATAGAGAATTTTAGAGGTTTTAGAAATGAGATTTCAGGTTTGTATTTCGCAACTCTAAAAAGAAATATGAAGGCATCCCAGTTGTGGCCTCCAATATGGATACAGTTGGTACATTTGAAATGGCTGAAGAACTTTCGAAACATTTACTTTTTACTACAATACATAAGCATTATACGGTTGAACAGTGGCTTGATTTCACTCGGCGTAATTCGAATAATTTGAAGGTTTTTTTATTGAATTAATTTTTTTATTTGATTATTACTATCTGAATTTCGTTTAATTACTATCTGAATTTATTTAATTACTATCTGAATTTCGTTGATTGTTTTGTGGTTCAAAAAGTTTTTATTATCGAAACTTAAAATTCAATGATTTTTTTGAGTTTAAAGTTTTAAAAATTTTCATTTCTGCTTGATAAGTTTGAGATGCAGACGTGGTTTTGATTTTTTAAGCAGTTAATTTTGATTCTCAACTGAACTGAACTGAACAAAATTTTAAAAAATTATGGTAATTAAAAATTGGTTATTTTTTCAATATTATTGTGAATTTTCACAGATATTTAATTAACAGCCTTCTTCTAACAGCTCTCCTTAGACTCTCCATGAATTGTCAAGGGTAGATAGCTTTTTAATATCCTCCATGGCTATGTCTCATAGGCATATAGCAAGATCAAGTGAATCGCAGTTATATAAACATGGAATTTCGTTTTAGTATTGATTTCGTGACGAGTTCATAAAAATTTCATCAATCGGAAGAAAGCTTTTCTAGTTATCATTATCATCCGGATCGCAATTTCATCTTTCACTTGACTGTTTGGATTAAAGTGGATCCAAGATATTTAAAGTTTGGCACCTCCTCATCCAGTAATGAATTGAAAAAAATAGGTATTTTATCAGCTTCTTGCAAATGAAATAAAAAGCCTTTGATCCTGAGTCCGATTCTCGCTGCAGTTGTTGACATTATTTGTATATCGTCCTAATTATCAACAAAAAGAACTATATCATCATCATCAGGACTATATATTATGCTCTGGACTGATTTGTATACCTCTTCAATCCCGATAAGCGATGTCCATTATCCATTATCCAATCTATAGCATAGTTGAATATTGTAGGAAACGCAGCCTTGGCTGACACCAGTTCTTATTTCGAAAAAATCCTCATATACACAGATCTGTTCCGATGTGCTCTGATAAACCCCTTTATGAGGCGAATGATCTTCTCTGGAATATCGTCACATTCCATCATCCTGCAAAGCGATGACATATCAATTGAATCGAAGAGCTACGAAATTGGTTAAAGACCTAACGATAGGTTGCAGATATTTGAAGCGATGTTCCAATTTGAAACAATAATTTCTTGTATTATTTCTTATATCATTTCTTCAATATTAGTTTATACAATACAATAATTATTAGTATCAGCGATCGAGCAGCTTGGAAATATCTTGTGGCCAGCAGAGCCAGCCTAACCCCTAGTGGGGAAAGCTGTTAGAGAAATAAGAAATTTGCAACAATAATTTAATCAATACAATGTAATAATGTTATTTAAGACTGTAAAAATGAAATTTTTGTAGGTTTTTTCGCAAATTGCTGTCTCAACGGGCATTGCAGATAATGATTGGACAAAGTTGAATGCAATCTGTAACGAGATATCTGCATTAGAATATATTTGTATTGATGTTGCGAATGGTTATTCTGAGTCATTTGTTGATTTTATACGTAAAGTGCGTGAAACTTTTCCAAATCAAACAATTCTTGCTGGAAATGTAGTAACTGGTGAAATGGTCGAAGAGCTCATTCTTACTGGAGCGGATATTGTTAAGGCATAAATATTTATCCTTCCCAACTTGCATTAAATTTTCTATAGAATTTTTGGAATTTCCTTCATATAAATTCATAAAAATTCATTTTAGCTTTTTTTACACCTTAATTTAATATTTTAAATTTAATGAAAAAATTCATAAAATTATTGTGATTCAATTATTTTATTCAAAATTTGTTTTATTTTTGACTTATAATTTGCAGTTTTTCATTATTTCTATTATTTAGTATACATATAGTGTAATTTGTTTATTTTTATTTTTATTTTTTTATCATTATGCTTAAAATATCTCGTTATTTTTTGATTATTAAATAATAGTTCCTTTGTTTTTGCTCATAAATCTGAGATATTTAGCAAAAATTACTTTTGCAAATTTTAGGTTGGCATTGGTCCTGGATCGGTTTGTACTACAAGAAGAAAAGCTGGTGTTGGATATCCACAGTTAAGTGCAGTATTGGAATGTGCTGATGCATCACATGGCCTAAATGGGCACGTCATGAGTGATGGTGGATGCACGAATTCGGGTGATGTTGCTAAAGCATTTGGTGCAGGCGCTGATTTCGTTATGATTGGAGGTTTCATATTTTGTCTTAATTATCAGCATAAATAATTAAAATATATTTAAAAATATATTTCTTCTAGGTTTGTTTGCTGGTCATGCCCAATGTGGTGGGAAAATCTTCGAAAAAGATGGAAAAAAATACAAATTATTTTATGGAATGTCTTCAGATACTGCAATGAGAAAATATCACGGTGGAGTTGCAGAATATCGCGCTTCAGAAGGGAAAACTGTCACTATACCTTATAGGTAAATTCTAACTAGAAATTCATGTTCTTTATTTTGCTGGTTTTATTTTTTCTCCTTTCAAATGCAGCTTTTTTTGAGTTTTTTGTGATGAAAATGATTATTTTCAGAGGTGATGTGTCAAAAACAATTCAGGACATTTTGGGTGGATTACGCTCAGCTTGTACTTACACTGGTTCAATTAAACTTAAGGAACTTTCAAAACGCGCTACTTTTATAAGGGTTAATCAACAACTCAATGATCAATATACGGGTCTGGAAATTCCTATACAATCACCTTATATTAATATATAATATTAGTTGTTCTTCTAAACATTTATTGACAATCATTCTCAGGCTCTTCATTCATTTTTGTTCGCAGTTGACATTGTGGTCTTATCTTATTGCTAAATCAAATAACTGATTATTGCTAGTTGGTCTTTTAAAATAATTTTTCCATTATAGTTAAAGCAGGAGTATTTAATATTTCAAAAGATGTTGTATGATAAATAAATTATCTATTGGAATTACAAAGAGGGTATTTTATTCTTGGTCCATTAAAACATATGCTCTTAGGAAATTTTCGTTTACTATGAAATATTTGGAATAGTCTAACCATTTTTTTATCAGTCTTTATCAGTCTTTCATTTTAATCTGGGCTTACATATATTCTATACTTTATCCTCAAAATTTTTGCTTCATACTTAGAGAATTAGTTAAATTTTAATGAATATTACTTAATGCTGTATTGATAAACATTTCGGTACTTTGCGACTCCACTGACTTGATGATAAACATTCGAGTACATTTTCAGAATCGAGACGATAATTCGACGATGTACAATAGTAAACTACACGATCTCCAACAAGGTAGTATGACCGTTCTGGCGATGTAGTATCTCCATGTTCTGGTTTGCCAGGGAAGCGACAAAATGGAGTGCCTAAAAGTTTTCCTTGCAAGATAAATTGTGCAAATCATTAAGTTCTTAAATCCGAGGAGTATTTATATCTAGGTTTTACAGGGAAGCAAAAGTTATATTCAAAATGTATTTAAAAATTATATGTTGGTGTGAAAGTGGTTGGGGTCACCAATTTATATTATTTATTCGACTACGGAGTTAAATAATGAATTGGCCAACATTTTATGGAGGCGGTGGTCCAATTGCCATTTGTTTGACATTGCATGTGGTCACTACCAGTAAGCATAAATCCTGGTTTGCATTCGAAAAAAACGATGTCTTGAACATTGTAAATTGGTTTCAGCGGGGAGGTCGCCATGCTACCTGATGGCAAAACAGGAGGCGGACACACAACGACTAAGCAAAGGTCAAAAATATTAAAATATTAGTCAAAAAATCATTTTTTTGGGAATCAAATTACTTTTTTACTCTTTTATAAACCATGGCTGGTGGCTGGTATCCTGTTCTTATGATTTGGTATATAGTGTTTTAGCAATGCCACTTTTTATCCCTACGTATTAGGATACTAACTGCTGAATGCAACTAGTTTCTAGTAGAATTAGGAGGAACTAATAGGTTGCTACCTTTGCAAGAAGGTGTAGTATCCGTCCATTTATAATTAGTGGCGCATTGTATGCTTTCTTTCCCAACAATAGTATAGTTTGGTTGGCAAGAAAAACGTGCTACGCCACCATATTTATGAGATGATATTGTAGCAGTTAATGCTGCATCGTTTATCGCAATGGAAGGACACTGCAATGCTGCACAGTCTCTGAAGTCATGCACACAAACTGTAGTTATTTTAATTTAACAGTTTTTACCTGGATTTAGTTATTTGTTGAATGACTCTCGTTAAAAGTGATTCCTATCAAGGATGCGAAAAAAATTTCTTTCAAAAAACTACTCTTGATAGGTGCAAGCACGTTTTTCAAAAATTCGATTAATTTCTTGGTTAGTTTTTTTTAAGGCTAAAACTTAATTAAGTTAAGGTTAGCTAGGCTAAGGTTAATTTTTCGGATTTTGAATATTAATCGTAAAATTATAAAGAATATACCTCGGCACTTTGGTTTGGGATACGACCATTTCCCGTCAGTCAAACATGTCGATGACCGAGTTCCTTCAATTTGGAAGCCTTCTTCGCATGAAAACTGTGCCACTGTTCCGATATAAAGGCTTGGATCAGTATAAAATACTCGTAAATGCATAAAAGTTTTGAACCTTGTGCATTTTTCATCTGCAAAAAATCATCCTCAAATTATTTAGAGGAGAAAGAGTCAAGAGACTTTTTGTAGACTTGAGAATATCAAATGGTCAAATTTTCTTCGCGTTTATTTGCAATTTCCAGAAATTTTAGAAAATTTAAGATGTCAACGTTGCAGAAATATAAATTAGTGGAAAATATGCTTTGCCTTTT
The DNA here is from genome assembly GCA_900625125.1 of Dracunculus medinensis. Lineage (NCBI taxonomy): Eukaryota > Metazoa > Nematoda > Chromadorea > Rhabditida > Dracunculidae > Dracunculus > Dracunculus medinensis. The sequence goes on along the minus strand of UYYG01000028.1, from coordinate 41,351 downwards.
ATAATTAATTTAATAGTGTTTCGACGACCATTTGGAAGAACGCAGTGAAAAAAACCGCCATCGCCAGGTTGCGCCATCGAAATTGTCAACTAAAATTTATTTTGTTTTAATTGAAATCTGCGATTAAAACCTAAAGTTAAACGCAATTGATTAATTTATTTAATTCAATCAAATGTTTTTTCAAAGCAAAGCAAAATTGAATACAGAGGTTAATTGTTATCAGCGTTTCACCTCATAAGCATCGACTTCTTTGAAGCGCGGTAAAGTTATTTGATTCCAGTTTTGCGGATATTTGCGATAAATAGATGATGTTTCCCATAACGGTTGTCCTTTCCTTTTCGGATACAAACATGAAAATCGCACCGTCGACGAGATATTTGCAAATAGATAACCTTCATGTGATATCATGAAAGGACTCCGCATAATATGGAACTTGATAGGTGGCGAATTTTCTGGAATCAAATAACAAAAAGATTGTCTATTATTAAAATCGTTGTAAAATATGCAAAATTAAAATGTACTGAAGTGAAAGTGAACTGTTTGGAGAATATACCATCTTTATTTAGTGGATCTAGGTTAATGCATACTGGTGGCATGGATGACCAACTTCCATTACGACAAATGATCGATGATGGTCCTCTAAGTTGCTGCATAAAATTATCAACACACGTAAAAAACAGTTCAGAGTTTTCTAAAAAACAATAACGAATTTCTTGAACTAAGAATTCCTTGGAATTCATTTATTTCAAATTTTAAATTCAAGATCTAATAGTTCAAAGGATTTCCTTTAATTCAAGATCACCCTTAACCTTGAATTTATAAATCTAATAGATTCACAAATTTAAACGAACCTGTTGCTTTACCGTTGTTGGCAAGATATTTTATATTTGAAAAAATTAGAGAATAGATATCACGAAGTTCGCTTCAAAAGATTGCCAATGTTCATGGTAGAGAAAAGCTTAACAATCTCCTGCTTTAGTCGCTGTGAGGCAGGATCCCTTTTTTCTACTCCCGACAGGACTGAACCTTTTATTAAAAAGTTCGGGTGGTACTAGTAACTCGCTTATTTTTTATTGTTCAAATGGCTATCTCGCAAAAGTTTCTGGCAGCCAATGGAGAGAGCTAACTAGAAAAGATAGGCGCTGAGGACTTACTTATTTATTCACTCTCATCTATCTGCATTTAAATAATTAAAATTCTACCAGAAAATCTCTGATTAAATGTTATTTGTTGTTTCATCTTAAATGAATATGCGGTGACGTTGAATCGTTCATTTATATGGTACTGACAAGAATTTAAATCTGAAAATAACAAGTAAAACAAATAACAAATTTCGTATGGGTAATTGTTTTTGCAAACAAGAAATATCCCAGTACAATAAGTTCCAAAAATTCGCCGAAAAATTCTATTGAATTTGGACCTTCATTGATCAAAGCAAAACTTTTACTCAATGTTCTAGGGAAAATTTTTGACTTAAACTATCATATAGTAGCGAGGCGCAGAGGTAGACCTATGTTTGAGAATGAAATCAGCTTGCTCGCCAACCAGCCAAAGGGCTCATAAAGAAAAATAGTGAGAAAAGAAGAAGAAGTTTAAAATATTTGGAAGAGCATTTCTAATTATCATTAAGCATGTCACATTTGCAATTCGAATATGTTAAATTCCAATACACTTCCAATATGCTTTCAATTAGTTTAAATTACATTTTCTTGAATTCATTTCAGTTTAGAAGAAAACTTTAGGATTATACTTGAATAGCAACGAATTTTGCCAGTAGAACTCCATTTTCCTTGACGACACCGTAGTTCATTGTCAAATTCACTTTCTGACCAAAATCCTGGGGCACACTGTATCTAAAAAATTTATTCCTAGAATCTGGATTATAATTTGGCCGTCAACTGCAATGATCCCTTTAGTTTTCGATACTTTTGTCCAATGTTGTGGACTATAAAAATATTGAAACAATGAAAGTTTTGTTTTTTATCATTTATTTGTTCTTCAAAAAATCAACTTTCAAAATGGTTCCATGAGCAAACTGGGAATTTTTAAGATCTGAATCTGCATCCACATTGAAGATTCGATATGAAGCGTCAATTCTGGGTGTTTTACACATTCCTTTACGTTGCCATCCCAGTAATAATTCAGCCTTCTTGTTGACTGAAAATTGATTGAATAAATATTGTTGCTTGGGAAATGGCACCAAGAAATCTTAGATTTTTCGATAATTAGTACAATATTTTTATATTTCAGCCTTCTTGTTGACTGAAAATTAATTGAATATTTTTAAAAGTATGATATATCATTGTACAGTTAGGTTTTTCATAATCCATGCAATCCATTCAAACTTTGGAATATCGAAGCGATTTTTCACTAGTGGACAACTGGACATTATACGAATAATAGAATAGTGCACGCGATGTTTCAAGATGAATGGAAATTAAAGAAAAGAAGATTTTCAGCCTTCAATTTTATTTCAAACAATGGAATGAAACTTATGATCTCTTTATAAATCATACTGCATGAAAGCAACAGTGTAATCCATTCTCCATTCACACACTGTATCGAGTTTGCTCTTTTCAAAGGATTGCTCAAATCACAAATATATTGAAGGATTGTGCTATTGGGAAAAACCGACTGATGAATATTTATATCGACAACTGTTTGAATTCCTGACAAATTCGCCATTTGATAAGCGATAAATGTTTGATCAGAATTCGGCCGTTTACATTTCACCGAGTTTTCTATCTCGCTAGCATTATCTTAAATATATAACATAACATAGGGGTGGAATAACCGGGCGGTTGCTACTGAGTTCTAGGTGTCTAAACATCCAAGGTCCTTTTGACAAATTATTCTGACAAATTACAAAATCTAGGGCCTACTTATACTTTTATTTCCAAAAGATTCTCTGGCAAAAATTGCTAATTATACTAAATCCATTGAAACAAAAGGAAATGGTGAGCGTTGAATACTTACTTTTTGCATATAAAATTACCATAATCAGTAAGAAATTAAGTTGAATGAGAGTTAAGTATTATTTGCAAAAAGACAATAAATACATTTTTCTAACGATAATCGCCACTTATAATATGCCTGACATTTAAGGCAATATCTTTTTCCACCCTTTAAATTTTTTTCAAAAGGTTTCTGGCTAGGCTCACTCCGACTTTCTGGCAAGACAAACAAGGTTTTGCCACGGAGTCACTCGATCTCCCAGAAAGAAATAATTAGAAAAATAATCCAAGAAAGATTAGATTTCAAGGAAGAAGGAAAACTGGAATCTGTGAAATTTTCTAAGTTGAATTGGTCATTATTTAAGTTATCATAATTTCACTTTTTTTCTTCACTTTTTCTTATTCTTGCATCAATTGAAAAATTATTTCTATTTCTATCAAAAGCATTCGTAAACCTCGATTGTTACACGATATCCTTGGATACACTTCACCGAAACGACATTCAACAGTAAGTGATTTATTTGCGCAAAGTATTTTCCCACTTTCACCATGTATAAGTCTTCGTCTATTATCAGAAGTAACTATATCATAATCGAGTGTACATTCCTCTGAAAATAAATCACTTATAGTAGATATTTAATACTTAAAGGGATTTTGAGTTAATTAAGCGATCTATATGCTGTCATTAAATTTCAAGAAACTAAAACAGTAATATCAAGCGTAACTGTAGAGAAAATGGTCGAATAAAATGACTTTCTGATAAATAAGCAAATAAATCTCGCTAATTCTGGTTAGGCTGGCTCCGCGACCTGTTAGAAATTTTTGTGCCAAAGAGTTACTTAGCGATAGAACTACGAGTGGGTCATTATATTCCACTCGATTTTCGGTTCAGCCAGTGGCAGGATTCGACCCTGGTCTCTCGACACGTTCTGGGTCTACCATCCATCCAACTATCCTTCTTCTAGGTTTTAAAGATAATAAAATAATTCTAATAAATCAATTCCTACCAGATCTAATGCCACAAAGAACTAAGAAAAAATGCTGATTACTTGGTTTACATCGACCGATACTACGATTAAATCTTCCCTGATAACAGTCTAACTCGTCATTTCCTACTAGTTGATAACCCTGCATGCAGATCATATGTGCCTCGCTATCGTGTTTCAACCATTCACCAGATTGAAGAATTTGATTAGAATTCATAGTGAGAAAATAAGCATTATTCCTCATTGGTATGTGACAATCTTCTGCAAGAATATTTTAAGAGAAGAATACTTTATACTTATTTCACATTCAATCGACTTGATTTAATTTTGCCCTTCACTCTTCCATATTTATTTTTTTTAATAGAAATTCTTAAATGAAGAAAATAGCGATTTTTTGAAAAACTGCAAATTTATTAATTAAAACGACTTAATTATGCGGCAAAACTAATTTTCTCAAAAAAAATTGGCCAATCTGAATTAAATGAATTAAATTATGCTGATTTCCAGTTAATTTGATTTAGTTTACTTTTCGAAAAAGTGCAAAAATACCTTTTTCAAAAAAACAAAAGAATATAAGGCAATATGTCTCTTGAATTGGCAAAATTGCAAAAATACTTGCAGTAAATTGGCTTTTTTTTATTAATCAGTAAAGTTTTCGCTTAAAATATATTTTAAAATTTTTTAGCGAAAACACAGACAACGTCACGGAGAAAACTGAACCGAAATACTTGGAACGCAAAGAGGAATACTAGGGCTCCATTCGCCTTCCAAACAACTTATGGCTCCATCTGCTCGACCATCATGAAACCGAAAACCTTTGTGGCACACAACCTGCATATTTGCTGCTACATAGCTTTCATTTAATATTTTTGGTTCAATACAGGATTAATCACAATTATTTTACTAATAATAGGCTTGGTTTCTTTTTCTAGAACAATGTTTTGGCCATCCGTCGTTTAATCAACTGGAGATCAACTTTACATGATATATTTTCCAAGCATTAATAAATGATTTTCAGCGAAAATGTACCATTGCTTCAGATGGAAAGGGTTTTTGCTTGGTGAATATAATTGTTCGATGAGCCATAGGAGGGATTTCGAAGCATTCAAATGATCGAACTTGTCGCTTCAACATCCTCAAGTAATTATTTGAGTTTTCATAGTTTTCCATAGTTTGATTGAATACTGTGAGAGATAGCGCGAAACGACGACGCCTTATCCATGTATTTTGGCCCTCCACAATAGGGTGGGTTTGTGAAACGCATTTAGGCTTCTTTCGAGGTCTCCATATACCGTTAACACATGTTGCCTAAGATTAAATTTTCAATTTTCAATCATTTAAAAGTCAATAAAATGATTTTGAAAAGTTTTATTTCTTTTATCTATGAGAACTTTGCAAAAATTCAAGATTAATTCAGGTTAGAATAATCAAATATTGAACTTTAGATTAATACCTTTGCTGTTCCAAGCAAGATATATCCTTTTTTGCACTGAAATGCGATCGATCTTCCTTCTTCAACATGCCTAATGTATTTGGCGAAACTATATGCCCCCATTTGTCCTTCCAGTAATATGTTTCCTCCTTCCAACGTGCCATATACTTTCGAAGGATGTTCGCATAATACTTAATTATTTTCATTCATAAAGTCTATCAAGAAAATATTAATATTGTCCATGAGTTATGAACTACCTGGTTCACATGAAAATGGTTGGCTTTCGCTGGTCCATTCACCAAATAAACATTTTATTGTATTGTGAATTCCAGAAGGTCGGTAACCTGCATCACAAATGTAACGTGCAAAAGCTCCATGCACCGATTTCATAAAGATCACTTTAGCATGAGCGATCCGAGGTGGCCATGATTTGCAACGAACTGCAAAATTTCATTATTATTTTTTGTAAATTGCTATGTAAGTAAGAAATAATTAGATAATTAGATGATTACTCGGAGTACAAGTTGGTAGATATGACCAACTTCCATTATAACAGCTAACAATATCATTTGGTTGCGCTGTTTCATATTTTGCTAAGCATTTTATTTGTAGACGTTCGCCATGAACAACCATCTGTGATGCATTATAACCAACCAATTTGCCATTATTAATTTCAGGAACAATGCACCCACCTAAAAGTTATCTGCTGAGAATTAATGATTCTCATATGTGAACTAATTGCTTTTTTTAATGACCGAAAAAGAACCTAGACATTTGGGTAGAGTATGCGACCAACGGGCATCTTCATCACATTTTGCATAGGGGGTACCTATATGGCTCATTCCTTCAAGACATCGAAAAACAACCAGAGCTCCAAAATGATTGTCACTTCCTTCGATATAGCCATTATCAAGCGGTGGTAAAGCAGGACATCGAATTTCTAAATATTAGATAATTTTACTGAATTCTCTTAATCATTTCCGCTTCCTGTAATTCCAATATTTTATTTTTCATTAAATTTCTGTTACAAAAAAATAATTTTTATAAAAGCAACAAATGAACCTTCACAAGTAGGTTCGTTTCCAGCCCAAATTCCTTCTGCAAGGCATATTCTTTGTACTTGACCTACCAGGCGATAACCATCTTTACAAGTGTAAGTTATACGGGATTGATAAGTTAAAGAACTTCCAAATACTTTGCCATGCAATGGATCCGGTGGCCGATTGCATTCTGTTGCTGAAAAATAATTCTCGTTATTTATTTTTGCATTTCTGACAGAAATTGTGGCCATTTCGCATTAATATATTTCATCCAAATATTTTTACTCGCTCAAATACCACCTGTATTAATAATTTTATCACCCCTTCGCTGGTTAGGGCACGTTCTCCGCCGTCCCACAGGAATTGACGCATATTTTGTTATTTGCTAAAGCCTGTGATGGTTGGCGTCAAAAGTGAGGAGGACCAGTCAAAACCTAGACTGATACAGGAAAGATTTTGAACGTAAGTCCATCGATATATGGACTTAGACGATGGAAAAAGGAATGGCTACTACTAGCAATGGCGTTGGGCCGAGCAGCTTGGAGATTCTTACTCTTGTAGTCAGCGGAGCCAGCTTAACCAGTAGTGGTTAGAAGAAGAAGGAAAATCCAAATAGTTTTAATTTAGAAATATGTGAATAGAACAAAATATTTAAGAAAATTATTACGTTTACAACGTGGCGTTATATCACTCCAGTGTCCGTTATTGAGACATCGAATCACAGATGCGCCAATAAGATGATAACCAGGATTGCAGAAAAACTCGATCGAATGCGGATAATAAAACAATTCACCTTTACGGCTGCCATTAACCACATTTCCTGGATCAGGGCAACTTCTTTCTATAATTGTTATTTTTAATAAGCAGGTGGTTAGCGCTCTTCATTTTTAGTTAGATTTGCTATTCGAGTTATTAGTATGGTTAGTTTATTATTAGTATGATTGGAAATTTCTGTCATGAAGTCATTTTTTTAATAGTAGATTTACTCTTATTGGAGAAAGGAGTCGAATTTTTACCTTTCAACGCTGTCTGATCAGTCCACCGTCTGAGCCACTACCTACTCAGTTACATTTCCCCAGTGGTTCTATGCTTAATCGCCAAAAAAATATTTGAATCAAATGTTGCATTATAAATTATTTTATCAATTCGTGTGGTTGTTTTTTCTTTGCAAAATGGAAAAGCTTTTATGAAAATCTGCATTCAAGAAAGAAATCAAGAGAAAACCTTTGCATCGTATATCGGGTCCAAACCATTGAGCTGCCTTAGATCTATTCAACAAGCATTTTGCAATTGATATTCCTTCACTACCATAACGATGGTATCCAGCAACACAGGAATAATGAACCTCTGCATTTAATTCATATTGTCCGGAATATGAGTTTCCATCATGTTGAGCATACGGAATTTCTGGAGGTGGCCCACATTTTTCTAAAAATTACTTATTATGGAATGAATAAACAGAACAAATAGCTATTTAGTAGATGAACACTTATTTTTCTACTATTATTATATTAAGTGTTAAGTGTTAAGTGCTAAAATATTTACTTTCCTCAAATAAATGAAAGAATTTTTATAAAACTATTTTATGATGGCATGATATTGCGAATATGTTATTATGATCATATGCCATTCCTTCTAATAATACTCATCATTCTAACTTTGTCGATTTCACTGGTTATTAGAACAAGACCAATTCTCCAGAGAGTCACTTTGGGATAAAAGTAAATTTCAGGTGGGCCCTAGAAGGAGTAGAAATTGAACAAGAAACTGAGCATGTGATAACTTGATCTTAGTCAAAGAAACCTATCATTCGACCATAGTGAGTCATTAGCTTATTGCCACCAAGAATCAAGAGAATGGCTCGCGTTTGAAGCAAACTAGCACATCACGCTTCATCAAGCAAAAATGTTGCTGAACAGCAAAAGCAAATTGCGATAGAATAATTCGATGGATTTTTGTTTAGTTTGGAGCGCTGATGCTGGAATTCTACGCCCGGCAGGAGTACACTTACCATTGAAAAATCTGTCAATTCACCTGTAACTTCTCCCAAGTGAACTCTCTAAGCCTAGTGGCCAATGATAATATCTTTTAGAAAAAAATATTCCTCGACCCATCCTGTAAGTTATTTTGCCTAATCATCAAGCTCAATTAGCTCAATTATTCTTTAAAATATTTTTGCAATGCTAAGTTACTGAGCAGTCTGCATTCCGGTTTTGTACCACTCCATTCACGATTAGCTTGACATCGCCTTTGTGAGGGACCAACGAGTACATAGCCTTCATCGCAACCATATTCAGCATTCGAATCAAATAGAAAATCGCCTGGAGTTCGAATGTATCCATTTTGTAGATCAATTAACGGATGACAAGTTGTTACTGAAATAGGTATGACTGCTTCAGCCGATGATTTCGTTCGAAAATGAATGATTAAATTTCATGCATTCCTTATTACTTCATTAACTGTTGCGAAAAAAAATCCATACGAGGGTTGACACAAGACAGCCCACAGTGTCCATCACAGAGACATCGTTTGTTTCGCTTACATTGTTCATCTCTTGTGCAGGCTTTTTTGCAATAGCTTGGCCTTACCGCTATGCTAACATTCATACACACTGAGGCCGTCGAAGTGATTTTAATGAAAAATGCAGCCAGCACAATTAGCATTTCTAGTAGCATTCTGAAAGTCATTTTAAACTTAACTTCTATTAATTAACTTCTTCATGTTTTAACTCAACGGACATATAGTAAAGGAATAAATAAACTAAGAAAATCAAATAGTAAAAAGGATAAAAAGCATAAAATGAAATGAATGAACAATATTGATAAGAGCAAAAGCCATCGAGCTAGGCCATCCATTAGTCTTACAAATTGCCAGCAGACGTATTAAATATAAAGCTTATTTTCATAGATAAATCTAATCGATCCATTAGCCACTCATCTATTTCATTTGCAACGATTCATCTTCATTAGTAGCAGCAATTAGAAATACGGGATTCCCGACGGTGCCAAGCAAACTATTTGTCTTTAAATATCTCTCGAACGAAAGGCTTTATCCTAACAACGGAACTGAATCAGAAATGATGTATGTTGGAAGAGAAAAGCAATAATAACGGATATCTGAAAATTGTCATCAAATGGCGAAAAAGGGAGTTTTGCTTAGGGAGTTTTTTTTAGCTTTTTGCTTTAGTTTTGCTTAAGTCAACAACGAATTAATGCCAGCACTTGCTAACCAGCACTTGCAAGCGAAATACTAAACGAAAAGACTGAAAAGAGAAAAATAAATGGTTTCAGTTATTTTCATAAATGTCGTGAACCGTGAGGCCTGAAACCGTTTCATTTTAGTCAATCGCTTTATCCTAGTCGGTCGTCAGTGAAGCCGTCACGCCAGCAACAGTGCGATTGTTGAAAAGCTGAGAGACAAAAACCAAAAATTCTTTTTAAAATTTAAATATTATTTAAATATTGTTACGTTATCAATAAATCGTAAAAAACCAAAGATTTTGATGTAAAATTGCAAAAAAAATTCAGGGACAGCTGGAATACTAATGTTTGAATTCACTCTCTTTCTAATAACATTCACCATTCACCTTTCCTGGTTTGGCTGTCTTCACTAACTGCTATGGAGAGATCGCCTCAGAATGTCAATTTGAAATAAAAGTACAAATGGGTTCTCAATTTCATTCATCATCCTGGTCCTTATCTTTACATAGAGAGAAAATTTGTCTCATATGATAAACTACTATTTTAACGGCTTTATCTTCTAATTTTATAAAATCTCGCTTTGATCTCTTGTGACTGCTTTTTGAAATAGATGTAGTTAAAGATAGGGTTCTATACGATAAACACTGATTGTCCCCTTTCGGATATGACAATCGCGATTTCATTGCTCCTTTTTATCAGAAATATTCTTTTAAAATATACATAATAATTTTTATCTGCACTGAATATTACTTTTAACTTAGAATTAGAAAAATGAATTGCAATCAGGCAAGCGACATCCAGAGGATATCTAGATAGCCAGCTCCTCCCTACATCCATAGATGCTTAAATATTCGAAGCATCAAAGTTTAAGACCTGGCCGTGTGCACATAGAGCCGACTGCATTCGACCAATTTCCTTAATTGGGTCCATAGTAAGAGATTCCCCACTAAGAAGTTATTTGGCGATAAAAGTACATGTAGATCGCTAGTATAACCTGGATTCTTTAATATCAAGTTTAATATTACAGGCAAGAGCCGAATTCTTATCTCACAAAATGATAATCTGAATCGCTGTCCTTTCTGTCAAATAATATTAATATGGTAGAAATGGCAGATGTAAAGAATAAATGTGGATTCATCATTTATGGCCAAGGATTTACTGGAACTATTTGAGAAATACGAAAGCATGCAAAGCCAATGATAGTGGTCTAATCAATAATTGATTTATTTGATTATTCGCCGTTGCTCCAATTTTTTAAAAAATAAAAAACCAAAACCATCGAAAACAAGTTTCCAGTTACCAGTTATCTGGATGATCTGGATATTGGGCCGGCATTTGGGGATAGAAATACGGGTGAACACCATTCGGTTTTAATGGCATAATTACTCATAGTCGGTGGACAGGAATCGAGTCCACGATGCTTGCGTCAAAGTTTCTCCAGAATAAGCAATAAAATGCCTAAAAAGCATAAAAGAATTGATTTAATAGTTCAGAAAAGAGGCAATATTATTATTAAATTAAATTACTTACGAAATATGGGCATCCATGAAACTATGGCATTGGATCGAGCGATTTGGAAGGCGTCAAATCTCATTTCGGATCGCCTTAGCGGTAATGATTAATAGTGGCAGCTATTAGAAGGAGAAAAAGAAGGCATTTATAGAAATCAAATTTAAATTTACAATAAGAATTGCATACTTTTTATTTTTTAGCAAGAACTTTCATTTTTATAATCTTTGTTCCAAAATTTTTGCTTACTTTGTAGAATCAATAAAAAGGATTTGATTTGTACAGGTGTGGATTTTATCGAGTTTCTTTGTTCATTCGTTCATCATTAGAAAATACCATTCCGCAAGCAAAAATTCGTTGGTGGTTATTAAATTATATCAACCACCTCGTTTCGTTAAGTTATACCATTCATTACGTTCATTGCTTGCCATTGGAAATGGTGCGAACACTTCAGTTTTTGTGTGATGGCCTTTTCCAAATATTACTCCACAGCTCCTAAAATATGAATTAAAATAAATGTTAGCGTTTTCCATTTCTACTAGTTGTCCTGGCTGTTAGTGCGATGAAAAAATTTTTGTCATTTGGCTATAGAAGTTTAGGTGAACTGACAATATAATGAAAATTTTACTCACGGTTAAATCTGCGGTTGAATCCGAAATTTCGCTTACTTCAACTCCTAAAATGCATATTTTGCATAAATGTATAAATGCATAGATGGCAGTTTTTCGAGATCCTTTTGATCTAAAATTTTATTGTTGATAATGAAATGATTTTCATTTTATAACCTTCTGCTTTCATGATACATATGAAAATTAGTACTGTAATAGAAATCGTTATAGTAGCAACCTTTCTTTCATATTATCTAATAATAAATCTAATAATCTCAGGCTTAGGCTAACAAATTAATGAGATCCCTCAATTAAAGAATAGCTCCATAGGGACAGAACTACAGGTACATTCCTTGCTCCATCGAATTTCATTTTTAATGACAGGTTTACTTGCGTCATTGCAGTGTAGTAATACACTACTCGCCCTTGGTGATATGTCGATGTTTTTCGCTACATTGCATTACTTTTTAATTTGCCGAAGATGCAGAAAATTTTAGAATTTTAAATTAATCAAATTTTAGAAAAATGACCAATGAGAATACTAAGCATTATCAAAAACGAGATGATATTCAAGCTTTACGGGGTATTGCAATTTTATATATATTGGTATTTCATATAGATAAACGATTTTGTCCAAATGGCTTCGTTGGTGTTGACATATTTTTTGTTATATCTGGATATCTTATTACAATGATACTGAATCGAAATAATCCTTTAACATTGAATGATATTACGGGATTTTTTTTGAGAAGAATCAAGCGAATATTTCCAGCCTATTATGTGACATTAGTTCTCATACTTATTTGTGGATGCATATGGCTGACCATATTTGATTTGCAAGGAATATTTAGAAGTTGGTATTGGGCTTCAGTATTTGCCACCAATATCTTTAAAATGATCGAGGAACAAGATTATTTTGCTCAAGTATGGTTTTTTAATATATAAAGCGATGTACAATGAATATTGATCCAGTTTTGTTTGAATCTGAATATTGCCCAAAATTTAGATTGATTGATCCATAAAATATTTTACTTGCAAAATTCTTTATATGCTTACTAAGGATTTCTCTATTCTTATCCCTAAGTGACAATCTAAACAAGTAGTCTTTTTCTAGTCAACGAATAATTAGTGGAACGGCCTAAAACAGAAAAGATGAGAAAAGCTGGATTTAATTCAGTTTGTTATAGTTTAACAAATATGAGCAATCATACCAAGAAACTTTCTTCCTTTTCTTCTTTCAGCTGATTTGACCTGCTCCAATTACAGTTGATTACTAGGATCTTTTTTAAATAATGGGTCTACTCCAATTAATTCTCGGTTTCAGTGCCACCCTACCATTCTTTCACTGACAAACCAGCATATTTAATTGCTTTTTATCAAAAATGAACATTGAGAAACGTGAAACCACGAGTGATATGTTGAAAGCAATGGGTAGCCGCTCGAGTATTATGTTAAAAGGCGGAAATTCCCATGTTAGCTATAGTATAGCTATAGAATAATGCCACATATGCTTCTAGCCAAGTGATTCCCTAGCAAAAACTTCTAGCCATAATAACAGAAAATAGAATAATAACAGAGCCAGAAATTATCAGAGTTATATTTTTGACATTATGCATCGTAGGTAATCTTAATTTACAGCTACAGAGCTTTGACTTTCTATTGCACCTCTGGTCACTGGCAGTGGAAATACAGTTTTATGCTCTTGCGCCAATTTTAATGGTATTTCGTCAAAGAATTGGTCGCATAATATTTGTACCAATAATTTGCTTATCGTTATGGTCACATATTGCTAATACTGGCTCTAAATCATTTTCCTTCATTCTGAGTCGGCTTTGGCAATTTTTTATCGGCAGTATTGCATACGAAATCGAAAAAAATTGCAGTGGTCAACTTGCTGATTCTCTGACCGAGAAAAAAGACGTTTTAAATCTTTTAATGGACGAAAGTCAACAAAAAAGTTCTTCAAACCAGGATGGTAGAAATTTTACATTTTTTGTTGAATATTTCAAATTATTTCACTTTTTTATAAGTACTCTGAATATTTTTATTTTATTGCAATTGCAAACATCTCTTTAATCGACTTATATGTTGTTACCGTATCTTGGTGATTTTAAACAGATTTAACCGACAACTCACCGATTGATTTTCATTTCCATTTAGCATCGCGTGTGTTTCTAAGTGGCTTTCCGGTGAACTGCCTTATGCCAGTAATCAGTGAGAACCAGAAGACATGGCGAATAATAAAGATATTTTGGTAAATAAAATTTAGTTTTCTACCTTATAAATGCGTTAGTTTAGATGGTATTTTCACTGGATTGATCACAATCATTAGCTTGTGGATTATATCACCATTGACTCTATATATTCCTATCGATGAAAAACTATATCGAATAATTGCTTCCATAGCCGCCGGATGGATTATCGCTGGGCAATCGCGTTGGTTAACTGAGTCAATACTTTGCCATCGCCCCCTGCTTATTATTGGTGACATCTCATACTCACTTTATTTATGTCATTGGCCTTGCATTTTGTTTATAAAATATGAAAGAAGTCATGCTGAGTTGAATTTACACGGTTAGTCATTTCATTTTACCTTTATGACCAGAACCAGAACCGTACCATCGTGGTATGCAGACCCCTCATGCCCTTCGCATCGAATCGCTGCTCTTTGTGCATATAATTATTTCCAATTTTGTTTATCGATAGGTACTGCTTATATGTACCACTTAATATTCACGCTCAATTAGCTTTGCAATCGCATCAAGAAACTTAACATTGAGGAAATTAAGGAAAATACGTTAGATAAACCACAGAAAGCTAAATGGCTGATTTGTCTAATAAGAATTAACTTGAAATTTGGGGGAAGAGACTATAATGGTTAATTTAATTAATTTATTGTTTTTGAGCTATTCTTTCCGAACGTAAAATTGGAGCAAAATTGGATGAAAGTTGAAATTTAACTAAATTTTAGCGATAATGCGCTTGTTAATATTGCTATAATAATGCCTTAACCAAGAAAAACTATCCCAGAATCCTTGTTAACACGTTATTTCTTATCCCCTGCTATCTATCTCCTGCTTTTCATTCATTTCTAACCTAAGCATTCTTATGAAAAACGCTGTCGTGTTATTTGTTACCTTCCAAGCATCCCAAAAGATAATGTCGACATTTTCCCGAATGGAATGTAGCATAAAGCATAATTCTAAAAAGACACAATCTAGACTCTCGAGTTTAGAAATCTCCAGATTTCTCCTACAGTATATGTGCTCACATTTATGAGAACTTTCGAACAATAAAAATAAATGATTTGATTCGACTAATTTTGTTATGGCCCATTATGTATCCGATGAAAAATCCCATATTCATATATCAATACTGATTATCAGAAGTTTACGATTAATGACAGGTGTACCTAAAAAATTATCATTACATATTAATATGAACTATGGTATTGATAACACGAACTACAAAGAAGTTGTTGTCCACACGCATGGATCAAATAAATTTATGATAATTGACTATAGAAGAAATAACCTGTTAACAAGGATTCTGGGATAGTTTTTCTTGGTTGAGGCATTATTATAGCAATATTGACAACAATCGACTAGTTCCGATTTTGGCCATAGTATTTATGGAGCAACTGAAGAGGAGTAATGTCCGGAGATCTCTTACCTATTGCAAACATATAGATGATATATTTCTGCAATTGTTTCAAGGATTTAAGCTCAGCGTACAAAGCATTCGCAAGGGGGATATCATTAAAAAAGGGAAGCATTTCTCAATTGTGAAATCAAACTATCTAGTGACAAATTCTGAATAAAACGATTTGTGAAAGCATTGCCTAAAAATTTTATTGTCCACTGCCATTCAGTCCACCTCAGTCCCCGAACAAATGTCCTATCTCTGCTTACACAAGAATCACATCAGAAAAAAAGTCGAAAGTCAGACTTATTTATATTTGGGATCGATGATCTATCGTCTTGAGTTGTAGCCTTAGTCTTGTTTCCTACAAGAATACAACTATGATTAAAAGCCTCTCATTATTAGTCGTTTAATTTTTCAAAGGGATTTCAGATATTTTAAAAAATTTTTGGAAAATATCGTAAGGAAATATTCATTTCTTCCTATATCAATTAAAATAATTAAAATGAGAATAATGAGGATAAAAAATAATTAAATGAAAATTTAGATACACTAGACTGCATAGTTTACTCATTCTACATGTCAGTGGCAAGTTATTATTTAATCGAGAAATATTTTGTTCGAGCTCCGTTTCATCATTCTATTTTGTTCTTAACATTACTTGGCGCCATCGCTGGTACTATAATTATGGAAACGAATCGATCACCGAGTTTAAAATTCAATGATACGGATTTATTTGGTGATTTTTTGCAGAGCAATTTGCGGTTCAGGTACTCACACCAGAAAATAACGAAAAATCCATACCTTGAGTTGTTGTTTTTGCAAATCTGACAAATGAGATTTCGAGAAAATGGAACTAAGATGGAAAATAACAAAAAAATTTTCATAGGTGCTACAACAGATTCCATATTATCCACAACGCCGGTCCCAGTAAACCATACAAACTTGAAATACATTATAAGTATGAATAAAAAGGCTATGGAAGAAAAATATCCTAAGCCACCTTATGGAGTGGAAATTCTTGAAGATACAGAAAGTGTAAAGTATGCAAATGAGCGTAGACTGGATGGAGGGTTCGATTTGCGTTACGTGAAAGCAAGTTATTTTAAATTATTTGAAATAACCCTTCGAAACAGTGAATGAGTAATAGTAAATGGCAGAGATAAATATCATCGATCAGAAATTTTAATTCATAAGAAATATGCTAATCTATTAGTAATAAGAGAATAGTTGGCATTTTTCATTCGACTAGCTCCGTTGGCCACGGTTAAGAAGTTTTTGCGAGTGAGTTAGACTCATTTGGCGATAGAAGTGCAAGTCGGTTGCCGGGTTGCCGGCACCACTCGGATTTTTTGGGGACGAGTTTATTCCTATGGGAGCAGCGGCTGAACACGACAATCTAAGTCACCCAAAGTCATATAACATTCTTTTTATAGCACCGATTATTCCTGGCTTGACTGAACTGGCGAGTAATTTCGGGGTAGAAGAATAGATAGGTCTATTCCAGATTCGCACTTCACTTTCGACCATACGAAGCGAACTCATTCTGTTTATTCAGAAGAATAAGCGCTCGATCGCAATTTGCTTATCCAAATTCTATTCCAAATTGGTTTCCGTTAAAAAAATTTCGTTGGAAAATTTCAATATGCTATTTAATTAATTGATCATTAGTGTCACTCAAAATGCAGGGAAACGGAAAAACCAAAATTGCTGTTGTGGGCGATAGTTTTGCATCGACTGCGTTTCACTATATCTTACGAGCATTTACTAGATACCGGATCGCTCATATGAAGCTAATCGCAATGGAAGGTTGCCACATGGTACTCGGATTATCGACTCCAGCGAAGCCGCACTGTGATATTTTGACGGAGACTATCGTAAATATTACACGCGAGTTCAAACCACATATCACTTTTATTAATTTCAAGTAAATTACTCAAACCTTAAAAATTAACTGCCCTGAGGCTAACTAGAATGAAATAAATAAAAATTCGCTTCATTTATAATTCGCTTTTAGATGGTCATATAAGATCAATAATATCATTTTATAACAATTTTCATTACAGGTTCTTCGATCCTTTCACTTCACCTGTGGATGATATTGATAATGATAAAATCTTTGAAAAACTTCAACATACCATAAATCTCCTCATGGAATTTACTAATCGAATCGTTTTTACAAATGATCACGCATGTCCTATGTAATATTTCCTTAATCATTTATTTTTTTTAGATATAGTCGTTCTAAGACTTAGTCAAAGACTTAGTCTAAGATATGACACTTTGCCTCGGCTGAACGGTCGGTTCGATTCTTGTCTTTCGATGTCAGTAAAGGTGTCGCTCTAAAAACCTCACTTTAATAATAATTACTGGGAGCGAGCCAGAAATGCCACCTAAGAGGAAGGAAAAAGAACAGTTCTAAAGTTTTTTTGTTTTTAAAGAGCACTCACCATTATTTGTTAGACTCCGCTGGCTTGCCATTAGATAAATATGCCAGGGAATCCTTTAGCGATAAAAGTAGAGGTAGGTCGCCAGCATCACTCGGATTTTTGCTATTCCTGCCTGGATTAGAATTTCAGTATCGGCGCTCCGAATTGAGCGACAACCCACTGAGCCATTCTACTTTCCTCTGCTTTTTTCCGTTAGACGACAGCGCCGCTTGACGAATAGCGGCGGTTTCGATCGGTTTCGATCACGACCCTCGATTCTCGGTAATAATTATCTTACCACTGAATCACCGCGCTCCATACTCCGATAGAAATTGCAAAAGATCCAGTAATCTTTGTTTCATCTTTTCTTTTCTGTTTGCAAAATATGAAATCAATGAACCAATCTTTCCTACGAAAATAATCAAAAATTTGATGAGGAAACATTTCGTTTTATTACGTTATTGTAAAAGCGAAGGGCAATAATGAAAATTTTAGAAAAAGAGTTCTAATTCTTCGAATATAAAATAAATTTCAGTGATAATTTTGTTGACAAACTCAACTTTAACTTACAAATGAATAAGCCAGTTAAAGAACTGAATGTACCGTTCGCCAAATTTTGGAAGGATAAGAAATTTGGCTACCACCGTGTCAACGGCCTTCAGTGCGAAAAATGCGAGTACGTTTTCAGTCACCGCTGGTTTTGCGATAATAGGGTTAGCAATATTTGCATTATTTATTTTTGATATATTTATTTTCAATTACATTATTTTATTTTAATTATTTTAAATGATACTTTAATTAGATGGCTTTCAAAAATATGAATAGTAAAGCATAGCGAATTTACATCGCTTCTACTATAATAGGCTTGAATATAGAAAAGAATAAATCTACCAATGACAGTGAAGTCCAGGTGATGCTGGAAACCGATTTGTACTTCCTTCTACTCTCAAATTATTTTGTCATTCAGACAGTGCAGTTAAACTAAACTAGAAATGGTGAAAAATACTGTTCTTGAAAGCTAATTTAATGAGTTATTTAATTTAATAATGAGTTAATTTAATTTAATTTAAAGTTAATGAAAAAATTATTAAAATAATTATATATTGTTAGTATCAACAGCCGAATCATTTATTCTAAAATTTTGACTTTTAACTGAATTTTAACCCAAAATTGAAAGCACATCTTCCAGGTTTGTAATACTTACGATCCGGAAACATACATCTCCTATTATCGAGATGACTGCCACATAGGACCTTATGGTATAAAATTCCTCGTACCTCATTATCGTCGTTTGGTCGACGAAGTTTACGCACAAAGATATATTCCATAAATTTCAATGAACGGCATCCATAGCACTTTAGCAAGATCAATAAAAATATTTGCAAGGATGGTTAAACAATGGTGAAATCTTCATCCGATAAATATTAATGGCCAAAAATCTCTAATACAGTTAAAATTAACGTTTAGCCAAGTGCATGTCGAGAAATGCGTGGCTTCTAAAGATTATATATTGCAATTGAAACCAACTATATCAGAAATGGGAAAGCTATTAAAATGTAAACCATGCCACAATAGCAACCACTTGCACTATAGAGAGGAACAATATCCGGATTAGTGTTTTATATTTTAGAAATATTTTAAAAATACTGCAAATGAATACCTATTTAACCTTAGGCTACCAATAAACAGAATTTTTAAGAGAATAAACATTCAACAAGAAATATTTTATTAATAAAACATGAGCACAGCACAACAATAAAAAATAATTGCGTTTTAATATTTTGAGCCAAATTTATATATAGAAAACGAAACTCAACCAAAAAATAATGCCGTTTATTAAAGTTAAGAAAAATTAAAAAGAATCGAAAACAGAGATCAAAAAAAATTTTGCCTTTTCCATGGTGTGTGCCCTTAAATAATTTCATAATTAAATTACATGAATAAACCATAATCATGTTTGCCCTAACTGAAGATAAACAATTTTGTGAAAGAGCTTATTAACCGCTTCCATTCACTGTTGCTTGTTGATGAGGACCTTTGCCTGAAATAACTCAAGGAATTCATTCCAATTTCCTAATTTTCCATAAATAAAAGAAAAAACCTTCATGTGAACAACAAATTCTGCATTTATCTTTATCATCATTTAAGTAAATTACAAGTGATCCAACACTGATTCAATATTTAAGTTAAAATCAGCATGTACCAAAATCAATTGGAGTAAAAAAAATTAAAAAGTCGACAACAAACCACCGCGCCGAGGTCCACCACGACCACGCCCTGGACGACGCATTTCCCTTTCATTACTTTCATCCTTGTCACCGAACTTTTCTTCATCTATAGTACGCCGACGATCATCCATATCACCACCACCTGCAAAATTAAGTGTATTCTCAATAAATTTATAATAATAGAGCCTTTACAAAAAAAAGCAAAGGAATCAAAAATCACCTCTTATACGATGACCACCACGAAACGATCCTCCACGCCCGCGCCCTTTGAATGGTCCTCCTCGTCCACCAAAATTTCCATCTCCGCGTTCAAAACGATATCTAAAAATCAGGAAAGATATACTACAAAAGTTATCGAAATTTTCCTAAATATGTAAACGTAGTATTAATAATTTACAACAATAACTTTCACTCAATGGAAAAAAATTTAAAAATCAAAGCACACACCCTGACCCATTCATTCCAACTGGAGGAGGAGTCGTACGGGAATAAAGTCGTCGCTGCATTTCATCCATATTTAGGCGCATTTCTTCCATTTCTTTCAGATGACGCATATGATATTCGATTAAAAGGTTAGCCATTGATATAGAATCTCGAGTTCCAGTAAAGACAAACGGAACAGGTTCATCAGCCTTTAAAAAACTTGCTATCTAATATATAGAATTTTAGCAAGCAAGATAAATTCATCAAAATATCCAAAAAATTAATTAATTAATGATATATTACTCATCAAAATAAGTAAAAGTTTTAAAATAAATCTATAAAAAAAATTCGTAAAATTTGTATCGAACTAATATCAATAATTTTATAAAAATTATGTAAGAATTTAGAAAATAAAAAAAATTTAAAAGAAATTTAAATTAAAAGAAAAATTTATAAATTTATAAATTTTTATAAAAAATTTACATTCTCTTCAGCGCGATTTTGGCCATCACCTCCTTCAATCTGAACACGAACGACACCCGATTTATCGACAATATCCTGCATGATAAAATACTTTTTTTTTAAAAAAACATATTACTAATAAATAAAAGCGGAAAAAAAGTACATACTTGAATGGTCTTCCCAGATTTCCCGATAACTTTCCCAACCATACCTCTAGGTACGTCAAAAGATTCTACCGCGTATTCTAATTGTGATCTAGCAGCTGCTGCTGCTTCAGCATTTTCTGCATAAACCTGGAGATACGAAAATTATAAAAACTTAAAAAAATATTAAAAAGAATTAAAAATGATAAAAAAATATTTGGAGAATATAAGCAGAAAACCTTTAAAAAACGAAGAAAATTTATTTATAAAAATAATTAATACCTTAAAAAGAACAGGATTTTGACCATCATTGCTTTCAATCACCTGGATATCGTCAATTCCTTCCATATTACGTGCGCTCTGAATGTTGGTACCATGAGAACCGATAGCTAAACCCATAAGGTCAAACGGAACCGTAAATTCTTCGACATGAGCTGACGAATTCAATGAAGTATTTTCCAACATTCTCGCAGCTTCCTGTGAAATTTCCCTCGTAAATTGCCAATGAATAAGTAGATTGAATTAATTTTATCTGTTCCATTTATGAATAATTTGAATGATTCTTTTAAATATAGCTCTTCCTTTAATTTCGGAATCTACCGTGTTTAAAACCATCTTTGATCAGTCACAAAAAATTTAATATGAAATACTTCTTGACGTTGCAATAACTGCATCTTTTGACGAGAGTCTTTGAAGTACATGTCAGCTAACACAGTCGCTCTTTTTATGGCTTGTTCTTCGAATGCCTAAAACGACATATTCATTACATACATAAATTGGTGTTTCTTGATAAGTCAATTAAGATATTAATAGCTTATATATTAAGAAAAAAATAACCGATATGTGCAGATGCCCGCTTTCCTCCTTATATTCAATATAAACATTTTTCACGATTGAAGCGAAATCGGAGCAAGTTTCTGGCCGTTTAAAATAAATGCGAAGGTCCTCAGGCACGACGATTTCGGTGTGCTTAAATTGACCTTGTTTCAAAGGAATACATTTTACAGATAAAGATCTGATACGATCAAAAGAAACGATGTCCATGCGATGAGGACCTTCAACGCTTTCGACAGCTGCTAGTTCACCCTACAAAAAGAGTCTTGTAATAATTATTAAATAAATAATCCATTAAAGAAATAAATAACCACGACAAATAAAAGTAAAAACTGACTTTCAATTCCTTTATTTTAGACCTTTGCCAACCATAGATGGATTCATTCTCTTGTCTTACCAATGCTTCGACGACATCACCACTCTTAATCATGTCGAAACTCTTGTTTACACGAGGCGGCAAACGACAATCTTCATATTTGACCTTAGAGAATAAAATAAAAATTTCGAAACTCTGATTAATTAAATTAATTGAAATCTATATATAAATTTCATTGTAATATTTATAAATTTCGCTGATAAAAATTATAAATGCCTTGATCAATAATAAAAACCTCTTCAATTTGTGATTGCTCGGTCCCATAACTGACAGCTAATTTGTCGGGCTTGATTGATTTAACAATAGCCTGGAATTCAATGGTTTTGATTCGCATTATCTTTAAAAAAAACTGGAAACCAAAATTAAATTTCTACACAAATACTGAATATTTGCTTAATGTTCTACTAAAACAAAATGAAGATAAAGCTATATGAAAAATAAAATTTATGTTTGCTAAAATACAATTTTTTCTGAATTGTTTGTTTCCCAAAAAAAAAACAATAAAATAAAAATAAAAAAGATAAAAGGATAAAAAAATGAAAGTAGTTAAGCGATCAAAATAATAAAATTTTTAAAAATTAGAGATATCAGAGAAATACATAATTTTCCGGAGAAATGTAAGTTTCTTTTTCAGAATTTCCAAATTCCATAACACATATAAGTATATAATGCTTGACCTAAATTGAAGCAACTTTTCCATTTTGCTTTCTTTTTACCTAATGCGACATGATGAAACATGCAAATAAATTATATAAACATATACATTCTGAATTTAAAAACCAAATATATAATGTAATGACCCAATTCACAACCAAATAACTAAATTATCAATTTTAATTTTACTGAAAAAATCTATATAACTTTTTCTCGGTCGCTGATATTATTTGCTAACAATTTTTAATGATATTTCCGCTTATCAAAATTTTTGACATGTGATCATAATGAATTTAGTTTTTAATATTTTAAGTGGAAAAAAACTAATAGACAAATCGGCTTTAAAAATTTGGATGAAAAACCAGATCAATGAAACTTTTTCTAAGTTATGTCTAAAAATTTAAATCCAATAAAGTCTATGCTACATAAAACTGGGAAAATAATAATGCAGAATAATTATTTGTCTAAACAGTGGCTATGAAATTATTTAATTAATACCGAAGAATACTTTGTATTTATTATTTATATATTTATTTTTACCACTTATTTATTAATTATTACTATTATTACTATCATTATTTGTTATTAATAGAGAATTTTCCCATGAATTAAAGGTTCAAAAATCAGATAAATCAGACTTACTATTTCCCATTTTACTTCTATAATAATCAAAATAAAAAAAATCAACATAATAAAATATAAACGTAAAATAATACTAAAAAAGACGGCTGATTTGAAATTTTTATTTGCTTCGCATTAATTATTTTACGATGAAAAATGCTGAAAAAGTGAAATCAAAAATTTTATAATTATGAAAAATATATCTAAAAATCATATCAATAAGTGATATTAGAGATACCAATCGCTGAAAATAAAGGATTCAAATTACTTAATTGAGTAAGGAACTAAAAATCCGAAACTTATTTGTGCTCATTGTTGATTAAACCTAATATTTTCTTTCTTAACAAATTTTAAATATAACCTCAAATTAAATGCTTGGACAATGCATTTGCAAGTTAATAGGCCATGCGATGTAAAAGTCCACAAAACTCTTTATTAATTTATTAATATTGCTTAAGCTTTTTTTTTCTTAACACTATCACCATCACTGGTTAGGCTCGTTCGGCTGGCTTGTGATAGATGTGGAGTCTCTTGGCGACAGAAGTACACGTGAATCGCCAGCATTTTTTCACACGGATTTTTGGCAGGTTTGCTTCTGCGGGGAGTGGAACCTCAGCACCAGCACTCCGAATTGAACAACAACCCACTGAGCCATTCTATGCCCCAATATTGCCAAAATATACCATTTTAACGCTCAAACATAGCTTAAATGATTCAATGCAAAAGTTTTATTTGCTTTAAAAAATAAACGAATTTTTCTCTAAAATATAAGAAAAAATAAAAATGAATGGAGTGAGAGACAAAATTAATTTTCAATTAATTAAAAGTTCATTGTAAAAACAAAACGAACTTTATAAAAGACAGTGTTTGGTTGCCGTACTTCGATTTCCATTCTTTTATTTCTCGAAACGAGTCGAATTCAGATCAGTTTTAATGACTTTGGCCAAAAATCGGAATCCTCGATTAATCCACAACCGATGAAAAAATCCTTAACCGATAATAAAAAGTTTAGATCCAAGAGAGCCGATGGCTCAACAAACGCTGTTCTCCCCAATTTATCTGCTAATAGGTTGTGGTGGGCTCTTATAACGATTTAGAATTTCAACTAATACAGCCCTCTTGCCGAGTGTGGTGAAAATCAGTCTACGCAGCTAAATTTCGCAAATGGCTAAACATCAGCCGAAACGTTTTAAAAAATTTGAAATGGAAGAATTTTAATTTTGGCTCGGATCGAATTTAAAGCAGCAAAAAAATTTATTGATAAGCATTTAATGTATACGAATAAAAATGAAAAAAATTTTTGGAAAATGACAATGTAAATAGAAATAGAAATATGAACTGCAAATTAGTATTCAATGTTTTCCATTCGAGACCACTCCGCCTATTTAGAAGTTTCGGATGGGTTACGGGCCAGGTGGAGTGTCCCTCGTGGTACTTCGGTGGTTGGTTTGTGGAAGATGGGATTTCTGTTCGACCTAATATTTACAAGCAGTCAATTAATAAATCGTTGTCTCAGACACTGGCAAAAATTAGATAAGGAATGTGGTTTTTGAGAGATTTCTTCGTTTGCTTTGAACACGTCAATTGACCCTTTTCTAAGTTATGTGGACCCTTTCCTCATTTATGAGGAAATAGCAGAAGGAAGTTGGAGGAATTACTGAGAAGAATTTTTTCGATTATTAGAGGAAGGATGGATTAAGTAAATTATGGAAAATTGTAGGGTAGAAAATAAACAATGATGGAAGAAAAATAGTGTAAAAAGCAAAAAAAGGAAAGACATGCGCGCAAAGGACTTATAAACAATCTTTTGCGTTTCCAAAATGAGAAAGGAACTTCAAACTTCACAACCTATAGAAATAGTTTTTAGCAGTTCCGTAATTCGCACTATTTATACTATTTAACTATTTTTATTTAAGTGTATTCATAAAAAATCTACGAGCATAATTTTTTGATGGCCAATTTCTGGCATCAGCGTTGGGGACTACACGTGTGCATAGTCTTTAGACGTCTGTTCACTGGCTTGAAGATCGTCTCTTTATACGTACATGAGAAGTAGTCAGGTGAACAGGTGATAAGCAATGGATTTGTGTCGAAATATCTTTCTTGTACTTTTTTGGTATTTTCTAATGATTTTTATTTTTTAATGAATCACTCTCGTCGCAGAAGAGCATTCTCATCAAAAATTTATTGAAAGTAACCATGAGCCAAGATAACTTTTTTTTTTCAGAGATTTTTTTCATGTTATGAACTGAAGATGATTTATAAGATCCAACTGCAACCTGTTATGGTTATCTCATATGTATTTCATGCACAAAATTATTTATTTTGGTGTTTACTTTTTGGCATTTTTCCAAGGATTTCATTCGTGCATTTCTCGAGACAAAATTTTTAATCTCAAGCGCATTTTTGCTTTCAGTGGCAGACTGACGGGTGAAGAGATAGGATCCGAATTACGTCTTTTTATAGTTATGGTTATAGGTAACTCGAAATGTCACATGGGGTTTCAAATAAGCACAAATATTTCCGAATAGTGATGAACACTTTCTTTATTCTCCTTTTCTTTCCCTATAAACTTTCTGCCTTATTCTCTTTGTCTAGACAGGAGGAAATCTTCCATTAAAATCGAATTCAGGTGACTGCTAGGAACCCAAATGAGTCATGACGACTGAGTCGTATAATGAATACGTGGGTTAAATAAATCGCAAGTGTTTGTATATTTCAGTTTGCATTATATTGTTCAGTGTACATTACATTATATAGCCTGGCACATGCATTAAATATGCGAACTCCGCTTGGACATAGCAATATTAAATTTGTCGAGGTTGAAGGCTTTGTCTCACCCAATGAAGTTGCATAATTGTCAGTTGGTCTGTATGCACGAGGAGAGGCCTTGGCCATAGCTATATGAAACGTCAGAATGGATGTCGGGCGCCAGGCGATGATTATCCACATCCCATCCAAACATCATGTGAATATCGCTTTCCTATCTGAATTGCATGTATTGCTATCGGCCTTTATAATTCTGGGTCCGAAGAAGTAACTATTATTCGATATTAAGAACTTTTGGTTGTATTCCATTGGTGTTTCCGATAACTCAGGTAGGAATAGTCGCCATCATATAGTCATATCTGAAAGAGCTAATCAATTCTAAATAGTATGGAACTCTTTTAATGAGATCGGTTGGCCTCCACTTTACAAGGAAGTTTTGCAATATCGTGTGTATTTATGTCATCAGTATTTATATCTTTACACTTCGTACTATGTCATCAGTATTTATATCTTTACACTTCGTACGGATGATTTGTATAATGATGATAGATTCTATGCCAAATTGAACTTGCTAATAATGCTTCAAATAATCATAATAGAGAGAGATCGAATGCGCGCATAGGATATGACAATACTCCGTTGCCTTCCATAGTCGACAAGTATGGCGTTGGGATCCGATTTGTCAACGAAAAGCGCATTCTCGGCTATGAGAGCTTGGTCTTTCTGCCACTAATATATGCCTTCAGCCTTACAGAAGATTAGACAATCGACTCTCGAATCAGTTTGACAGTTTGACTATATTTTCTCCAGTGAAAGAATTCTGTACTAGATAGCTGCGCATATTGTTGATTATGATAGGACACAATTATTGAGGAATCAATATGCTAGTTTCTATTCTGCTAAATAGATTCATGGTAGAGTATGACAGCAGGAGATAGCTTAACCAAGGCGAATTTAAACGAGGAAGTAGCTGTGCTGTCCAAATTTCCATAAGGAATATTAAACATCACTTCAAGTTTCAGAGGAATATTAAACATCACTTCAAGTTTACCTACTTTATTGACTCTTTGATTCAATCAAGAGGGTAACGCTCTGGTGAGTCATGCAACACGGTGGTATCTCAGAGAAGTTAATCAGATTTATCAAGATATTTTATTGACGTAGTCAGTGCAAGTGTACGTGTGGAGAATTAATACATTTTTTTCGAAAACGTGCAGATATGCCAAAATTTCTTCCTCTACAGTTTTAAATTAAGGGATAGATTATGGACACCGTTCGCCTAAGAAGTATATAAATCAGTCCAAAGTATAACATTATAGACTTTGAATACTCTATTGATGTTGTCATTTTCGATGGCAATTACGATGAATTGTAACTGGCACTAGAATGTTGACAGCTGGCCTCATACCCAACCTTGCAATACGGCTGCGAAATTTTGTCTAATGAGAGTGAAGGTCATCAGGAAGCTATCCGCCTATGACTACTCTTGCTTAAGATACATCATATATACCCATCAAATGGAAAAAGTTTCTTATGATTGCATTTACCTTCTCTCCAAGGTTGTGTGCATTTAGAATATTATCACAGAGGGTCATCTGTGCTGGTTTGGCCATTTGGTTTTTTCGTCGCTAACAACAGTAACTTACACACATTCGTACTAAATTGTTTGAATGGCATCATGAAATAAATTTGAGTCTTAAACGGCTCAGCGATATAGTTAGGCTTAAGCGATGAAAAAAGAAGTGGCTTTAGTTATTCTTAGGATCAGCATGAGATCGGAAGTCTTGAAAACTTCGCCATCAGTCTTATCTAAAATATTCGTCATCAGTGGTACGAATTAGGGCAACAATGGTGCGAGCTATTTGAAAAAATAGATTATCATTTCAAGCATCATAGATTATTCCACTTCCTATTGCTAGGAGTATGCCTTATTATTAAAAATGAAATATTAATTTTATCGTTATTGGTAGGAGAATAAATATTTAGCGCTTGCTTATTTCAGATTAGGCTCAGCTGGATATTATTATGGAAATTTCGAAATGCTAGAAATTTTTCGAGAGAGATTACCATTTTATTCGGGAATAAGATCTGAACCCTTGCGTTAATCTGAGTTACCATTCGGCTGCTGGGACGTACAGCTAAATATTAAAGAATGATAATAACTTTTCTTTGAGAATTATTAGATTTAGTAGATTGAATAAAATAAATCAGTTAATTTATATAAAATTAAAATTCTTTGAAATCCTTTAATAATAATAACAATAACAAAATAGTCGATAAGTTTCATGAACATACACCGATGATGGATAGGGTAATATTGTCCCTAGGGAAGTGATGAGCTCGCTTATTTTCCTAAAATTTTTCTTGTAGTTCATTCTGTTATTGGTTAGGTTGGCTCCAGAAAATGACGACAGGACAAAAATTTGCAAGCCTCTCGCTTAATGATATCTGCAAAAATATAATGGTGTGGTTCCTTTCTTAATGATATAGGAAAAGTATTTCGTATTTTCTTGCTACACGATTGAATTAACTTAACCCAATTTTACTTCTAAACTTATTCTGGTTTTACAGTTCTTTCCGCCAATATTTAAACGAAAATGAAATTCTTTTCTCTCTCTTCTCTCTCACATTTAATTTATTTTAGGGAGGAATAAAGTATGGTATGGATATAATAATTGTAGGTCATATTTTGCATTGTTCACGGTTTTTACTTATTGCAATATTCATGCCAGAAATGTTCATGAAGATATACAATTATAAGAAATCTCAAAGCCTTCCATGAATGAATAAAATTTGATAATCCAAAATAATTTGCTGAAATACGTAATACTACCTAATAACCTAAATGTTATTCGATAACTAAAATAATCAAATGATAATGAGCAGGAAAATAATACATAGCGTAGGACAGCGGAGACGATAATGGCCCAGATTGTCATGTTGAAAGAAAGAGAAGTGACTCCTGTTCTACGTAGAAAAAAGCCTTCTAAAAACCTTTTATTTTCTTTTAAAAAAATCCGAGCGTGATTAACGTCCATTTACATTTCTATCGCCAAGTGATAATGCTCTGGCAAAAATTAATATAAAACGATTAAAAGTTAATAGAAATTAAGCCAGCAGACTTAACCAGAAATGGTGAAAGTTAACCACACGTGGTTACCAAGTTTGCGTGAATTTTCATCATAGAGGAATCGTTGGAACAAACACTGGCTGGGAAGGTGGTTAAGCAGCATAGCAGCACTTCGAAGCAGCTTATTAAGAATAAACTATCATAGACGTCGATTCGTGTCATCTTCGAAGCAGGTAAAATCATTAATAGGAAATATTTAATAGGAAATCTACGAACTTCTCATATAAAATTATTTCATCTACCAAGTTTATTAGAATTTTTTGTAAATTAGAATGAGAAGGAAATTGACTGTTATAAGCCATACGATTTTAAGACGGCAATTTTTATTCATTGTGATGTTTATGTGATTGCCACTGATTAATTTAAAAAACCATAGTAAAAAATTTGCGCTAAAAAATTAGATTCTATTGATAAAATCTGTAATTTAATAATTACAGATGTTAAAATTCATTCGTTAATTTTTAAAGTTAGACTAGAGAACGAACTCTTTTGATAACTATGAAAAATACGACAAATAGCAATTAATCGTACAACTGAAAAACAACCCGAATTCATTTCCTGCTTTTTTTCGTTGCAATACACTATTATATATTCGTATAATTTACATATCCTATCGCAATTTTAAGAAATTAAGGCGATTTGAATTGTTTGGTAAGAAATAGGTCAGCGTTTCGCCATATTTCATTGTATATTGTGTATTTTAGTTTTCCTGCACTTTTCCTTTTTTAGATTTTAAATTTGCGATGCTTAAAAAGTGAAAGAACAAAGATGAAGAGAACGCGGCGACGGTGGGCGATTTATGGGAAATGAAATAATGCACGGAAGGGGTGGAAGGGACGCGGATAATTAGGTCAAATGGGGTAACGGAGGCTGCTCGTGAGATATGAATGCACAGCGCTGCTGTGGCGTATTTGTGCCGTGGTCTGACATGGACTCATCGCGTTTTATTCGCGCATATGTCATTTTATGGATCCATATTGTGCTTAGCGAAGCGTTAGCACGAATCGCTCAGGTAAAATCTTTTTCCAAAATCTAAATTAATTTCAGTTCTATTCTTTATTTGCTTAATTGCTGAAAGTGTTAAGATAGGATGGCTCGGTGGGTTTTGCTCAATTGGGAGCGCCGATGCTGAGGTTCGATTCCCCGCAGGAGTAAACCTGTACAAAAATCCGGGTGATGCTGGCGACTTATCTGTATTTCTATCACCAAGGGACTCCCTGGCACATTGCCCAATGCGACAAGCCAGGAGAGCGAGTTTAACCAGTAATGGTGAGGAATTTTAAAAAAAAAAATTGCTTTTGTTAAACATCGTAATGATAAATAAATGGAAACCAGTGCGATTTATTGGACCTCTTTGCTAGTTTCATATACTTGAGAATTAAACGATTAAATAAGACATTGATATTCTTTAAAAACATTGTACCATTACGTATGGAAGGTGGTTGAAAAACTTTTTTGAAGTGTTATCCAATATCTTTTAGTATCATATTTAAACTTGATATAAAATGTGATGAACGAATTGATTTTCATCGATTATAAAAGCCTATTCGATAATTTAAAAAAGGAGACGACGTGGATTAATGTAGTATTTTCTATAGAACATCTGCAGCCTTAATTTAACATTAATGGAGATAGGATAGTTTAGTGGGTGGGTTGTTGCTAAATTCAGAGCGCCGATGCCGAGGTCTCATTCACTGCAGAAGTAAACTTGTCGAAAAATGCGGGTGATGCTGGCGACTCATTTATATTTCTATCGCCAAACTCCCTGGCATATTTGTTCAATACGACAAGTCAGCGGAGCGAGTTTAACCATTAATGGTGAAGACTCCTAAAAACAAAAAATTTAGCATTAATTAGTTTTAAACAATTTCAGAACAAAGCAAATTCACCAGCGAAAATAGTGCATATTCCACCACCGATACAGAAGACGATTACACCGTTAAAAACCAAAAAATATAAATGCATCGAAATTGAAAATGATGAAGATAATAAGGATAACAAAATGGATAGGAACGATGAAAACCAAGTAATTGTCTACAAAATTAATTTTATCTGAATAGAATATGTTAATTTTATCTGACTAGAAATTGGATACAGGATAAGGGAGTGGGTAGAGCATTTGGAATAGTGAGTATTGAAGCAGAAGCTCGGTGATAAGAACAAACTTGTCATTAAATTCCGAGATGTACCAGCCATCCACCTATATTTCCATCGCCAAGGCCTGGTAAAAATTTCTAACTGTATTGAAGTTAGTTAAAGCTAATGAAGTTAGTCTAACCAGAAATGATGAGCGCTAACCTATTTCTTCACTTATTATGCACTCAAAATCACAATCTAACATTCGCAAAATATTAATTAAGACAAATCCATATATTTCCGAAAAATCCTCATTTCAATAAATTAGCTAGGCATTTCCACATTGGATAAAAATTTGAACTTTGTTGGTATTTTTCTCCTGCAAAAGAAAAAGTTAGACCGAACCGAAAAAAATTTGCAAAAAAAGAATAAGAATAAGAGAAAAAAAATTAAAAAATAGATGATAAAGAAAAGAATAAAAATTCAGAAAAATTTATGACAAAAAAGGGACAAAATTTATGAATAAAATTAATCTAATGATAAAGCTCCAAAATGTGATAAAAATTAAAAGAAAAAAACTTAGAATAAAAAAACTTAAATATTTAGGACAAATTATGGCAATCGTTAGATACCAAAGATATATTCAAAGAAGAAAGCCCTTTTCATCAAACTGTACCATTTAACAAAGCCTTACCAGAGAGAACAACAATTCAAGTTAATGGCGATTTGTCAAAAGCTAAACCTTCGATTTGGACATTGAAAGAGAACAGTGAAAAAACCTATCGGATTAAACTAGGATTATCATTATCACCAGAACAATGTGAACATGTAAGTTATGTTCTTCCAAGCATTTAATTTCTGGTTCTCACCTAATTGATTACAATAGCAACCTTTTCGCCAGAAAGATATTTCGGGATAGAAGTGCAAAATTGAAGTAAAAACGTTTATATTAGGATGAATGGTGCAATAGCGTAAAAGCTTGTAAGTCCAAAGCATCACCAAAATTTTATTTTTGTAACAGTTTATACTACACTATAGAATCATATTCTTCTTGTCGAACCATACCATCTCTCTCAAGTATTGATTCATCTAAATAATAATCTGTGTTTAAATAAAGAGAAAAATAAGCGATGAGCAGTTTTTTAGGTTCAATATTTGGCGAAATTATACGGTGTAAAAGATGTGGAAAGCTGGGTATATAAACACTGCGATTTGGCTCGTCTGTATTTGCCAAATGCATCTTGTCATGATATTCACGCTCTTATCAAATCATGTAATATACCCAAACAGTAATGTTTAGATCTCATTTCTATGTTTTACAAATCACTGTAAAGTTAGGAAGTTTCATCTATTTTTGTATAATTTACACAAATTATATAAATAAGCATTGGTCTGGCAGGGAAGAAAGTTCTTGCAGATATTTAAAATTTTATTAAAGTGCAAGGTTAAAAACGTTTTGTATTGGGATGAATGGTGCAATAGCGTGAAAGCTTATATCGCGGAAGGGCGTGCAATGTTACAACCTTTCTCTGGTCAAAATATTAACAAGATTATTAACCAGCTGACTAAATGAAATTTTCAACAAGAATTTCCAAAAAGATATTTTATTATATTTATATCATTATGTTTCCGAAAACGTCAATCACCATTTTTTCCAGTCCAAGTTTCCAAAATTTATTTCACTGCAATTGATTTAAAAAAATTTTTTGAATTCCTTAATTGATCGCCAAAACGTCGTCCATTAAATTAAAAAAATCATACTGAAATCTGAAATCCCGAAAAGTATGAAATTTATTCATTAATAACATCTTTTAAACTGAATTCAAAAGTTAGAAAAATGATTTCAACCGATTACATGACCCAAAGCATTAAATCTCCATATTTAATTAATTATATATAGAAATTTTCAAAAATTTATATAGTTTTTTATAAATTTATATAATTTAAATTTAGCTAATTCATAGGGATTAATAAAATGTTTCGAAGTAACGTAGTACAATAAAGTGTTTAATATTTTTAATGTAAAAATTTTTCATAAACACCTTATTACTAATAAGTTGCGAAAAAAATTGCTGGAAATGTGAAAAGAATATTCGGAAATGGATAGCCGAGCGATGTGTTGTTTCGACCGGCACGATAGATCCCATCCTTTCATGTGGCTAAACTATTAAAATTTGCCAAAGATGAACGACAGTAGTCAATACATCTAGACAGCTCAAATGGTACATGCTTTTAGATGAATATAAACAGCAAAAAAATAATTTTTTTAATTCCAATTAATTTGATTAATTAATCTAATTTCAGTTAATTCAAAAAATTTTATCCTATTTAAACAAAAAAAATGCAAGTATCAACTTAAAAACTCATTACAGAATCAAAAAAAGTAGAATGCAGTAGGAATAATCGATAAATTGACTGCTTAAGGCTGATTAGGTAGGTCAGGTTTGAATGTTACTTAATTTTTGAATTGTTTTCTGGCTTCATTATAAATTCATTATAAATTGGTGAACATAATCATTAACCATACCGATCAATCTCTGATGATATTTAATATTTACAAGTGAATGATATGAGATGCATTCTGCTTGAACAAAATAAAATTATATACAATATTAGTAATATTGGCCACTGTTTCCTATGTAAAAAGTGAAAAAAAAGGACGGAGAAAAAAAATTAATTTACAATGCCAGGAAAACGATGCAATACCAACGATAAAATGACGTAGAAGATTCAGAAATAACCATATAAATCACTATATCCAACATTAGAAAAATGAATGTAGGAGGAATGGAGAGATTAATTAGAAAACTCGCAAATCCCCATTCATTTTTAACTTACCCATTTTTTAAACATATTATATGTGATGTTATTCGCGATAAAATTGGTGATGCACGGTCAATGTCCATGAAATCAGATTGCCATTCTTCCATTAAATGGCTGCAAAACATGCTGATAATTGAACATTTTTTTAAAATGCAAAATATCTTAAAAAATTCCGATAATGAAAAATAGAAAAAAATCTGGCGATTATCACTTCTATTTCTACTAATGTACTTCTAATGCCAAGTGACTCCATGGCAAAATTTGTCCTGTTCAGTACAGCTAGTTTGACTAGAAATGGTGCTCTTAGAGAAAAAAACACATTTCGAATTTTTAAGAATTCCATTTTTAAATACATGCATGCAAAAAAATACTTGTAAATAGTTTGTTCACAACCAGGATACATCCCAAAATTTGTACCATCAATAGTTAAAAGTATTAATGCTGATGGATTGAGAGGATGATCAACGTCACATAAACTATGCAGTGACAAAGGTGTATCAGATCGAAGTTTATCAATATCTACAAAAGGTAAAAAAGATACATAAGAACAAAAGAGATAGTTATAACTCAATTATATGGATACCATTTAAAAAATTGTCACTACCATTTAATATAATAGTATTGCTCGGTTTCTGAAGGGCGGCTACAATTTCTTCGTCCAATAAATAACGTTCTTTCGCAGGATTACAATTAATTGCATCTATTTCACCTTTTTCAGTAATATTTGTTAATATTTTAGCAATTTCGAAAGTAAATTTCCTTGCTTTTGACCCAGCTATCAGTACGACGTGAGGTTCATGTCGTTTCTAAATACATAAATATATATTCATAATCATACAATTTAATATAATCATACAATTTTTTAAGATACAGAAATATAAAAATTAATAATTGTAAAGTCGATAATTTTATAGATTTGAAACTGCGGTGCAAAAATGTTAAAATTTCCGAACATACCCTCAATGAGGATTAGTGGATTTTTAATGAGGATTAATGCTAGTTTTCAATTGATTTAAATTCTAATAAGATCGAAAATTTTATAGGGAATATCTAATAAAATAACCTGAGTCACGCATTTTTCACCGATTAACCTGAGAACATCTTTTGTATGTTGTTCTTCAAAGTCCTGTGGGTAATGGATCTTGACTAATTCAGTCATATATTTCTTATACCTTAAAAATTTATTATTTAAGACCTGATTAGAATCTATCGTACACTTAAGGATTCATGGAAAATAAGAATATTAATATTAAATACTTAATAGTACGTGATTAATAAAAAAGAATAAAAATTCCATTAAAAAACTAATGGCTCAGTGGGTTGTTGCTCAATTTAGAGCAGCCGAAGCTGCTGATTCCTCACAAAAGCAAACCTGTACAAAAATCCAGGTGATGCTGGCGACTCACCTGTACTTCTATCGCCAAGGGACTCCCTGGCATATTGCTCAATGCGACAAGCCAGTGGAGCGAGTTTAACCAGTAATGGTGAGGACTCTTAAGAAGAAGAAGATTAATAAAAAAGAACAAAACTCCATGAAAAAACTTATGCAGCTGCGATGACCTCAAAAATTGGCAAATATGGCATCAGAGATCGGTGCCGGTGTGCCAATGGGGAACGTCTTTTTCGTTATGCGCGAAGAGCACGAACTTTTTGTTACTAATATTTGCTCCTGGCATCATAGCAAACATTTAGTCAAGTGGAACTCCCCGGACAACCAACACTTCAACTAGATTGATTATATCTTAGTCGTTGGAAGAGTTCCGTACTAGATAGTCGTTCCTTATAGCAGAGCGGAAACGAGCAATCTTCATGAATCTGACCATGTTATGGTTCGAGCCAAGATCCGCATAAAATTGACAACTCGCATAAAACAGCTTCCCCCAAGTTACTCAAATTATCTCAAACTAAAAAATTCGGGGACAAAGAGCGCATTTCAAACCGAATTATTGAAGCATCTCAATGATACAAATATCAATGATTTTTCTGGAACGGCAAATGAATACTGGTCCAAACTAAAGGAATGTTTCCGAAAATCAGCCACTTCCACGCTAGTGCACATTAGTAGAAAGTGCGCTAGTTGGGTATCGGAAGTAACTGTCAAATTGTCTGAAAAAGTTGCCAGAGCACGAATATTAGGTGATCCTGACAACTCGAAAGTAGCAAGGCGGAAACAGAAATCTCTATTGGAGTGACATGGCCTCAAGAATGGAGGCGGCGGCTCGATTAGGCGACAATAGGAAACTATTCTGCCTTCTTCATGGAGCAACTATGACTCGGGGAACGATCAGTGAAATGGTAAGAGACGGCAATGGCGCACTAATCAAAAGGATCGCCTCATAAGATGGAAAGAATTCTGTGAAGCCAAACTTAACCATGACGCGATCTGTTGCTCCTGATATAGTTGATACGTTTACCGAAGCATATCTTGCAATTGGGAGCCTCCAACAGAAAAAGAAATAATTTCAGTTATCCATAAGTTTAAGGCCAACAAAACTCCAGGAGAAGATGGTCTTTGGACTGAGCTTTTCAAATGCTGTCCATCGTCCTTTATAAACAAATGTATTCTTTAGTATGGAAAAAAGAAATATTACCAGATGATTGGAGCAAAGCAATTCTGCTCCCAATTCTCAAGAAAGGTGATAGGACATACTGCGACAATTATCGAGGAATCAGCCTACTAGACGTCCCAGCAAAAATTTTTGCTTCTCTGCTACTCAGCTGACTTATGGAAGTACAGGAGAGCAGGATGCGCCCTAATTAAGCTGGTTTCAGACCAGGGCGCGGTTGTTCTGACCAGATATTCACGTTAAGAAAGGTGTTAGAACATCGCTTCAAATATTTGCAACCCACTGTCACATGTTTCATCGACTTTGCGGCTGCCTTTGATTCAGTTGATAGAGCGGCGCTTTGGAGAATGATGGAACATGATGGTGTTTCAGAGAAAATCATTAGACTCATAAAGGCATTTTATGAGCGTACATCGGCGCAGGTCTGTGTGTATGGGGAGCTGACATATTCCTTCGAAATAAGAACAGGTGTCCGTTAGGGCTGTGTCCTTTCCCCTATTCAACTATTTAACTATGCGATAGACTGGATAATGGACACTGCTTGTCGGCACTTAAGAGGTGTCAGAATTAGTCCAGAGCATCGTATCACATCTTGAATACGCTGATGATATAGTCCTTTTTGCTGATAGTTATAACGAAATGCAAGTAATACTAAATAACGTGTCAGAAATTGCAGCAAAAATCGGACTTAGGATCAATGTAAATAAAACGAAAGACTTTTCGTCCTATGTGCAAGAAGCTGATAAAATGCCTCTTTTTGTAAATTCTTTGCCGGTTGAGGAAGTGCCTAATTTCAAATACCTTGGGTCCACCCTAAACCAAATGGAGAGGCAAAAGATATTATAACTCGGATCACGGCAGCTAGAAATGTGTTCTTCAGGTTGACGAATTCTTTATGGAGTCGTCGTGAAATCACCATAAAAACGAAAGCCTATATTGCCGTGATCCGATCGATCTTACTATATGGTTCTGAGACATAGCCAGTGAGAGTGGAGGATATTAAGAAGTTATCTGCCTTTGACCACTCTTGCCTAAGGTATATTTTACGGGTTCGCCAAATGGATAAAATCTCACAAGATCGCATCCACCTTCGTTCAAATACCACTTGCATAAATAATATCACAGAGCGCCGCCTTCGCTGGTTAGGGCACATTCTCCGTCCTCCAGCACACGAATTGACGCATATTTCTTTATTTGCTAAACCATGTAACGGTTGGCGTCAAAAGCGAGGTGGGCCAATCAAGACCTGGACTGATACGGTGAGAAAAGATTTTGAACGTATAGGTGGGCCAGCAATATATGTGCAATATATGGACTTAGACGATGGAATGGCTTCCATTACTGTCGACTATGGCATCAGACTGCGCTGTTTGCGTCATACCCTTGTAGCTGTTGGAGCCAGTCTAACCAGTAATGGGAGAGCTGCTGGAAGAAGAAGAAAAAAATATAAGAATTCAAATATTTCAACTATGGTTTATATCGAAATAATTCAAAATTTTGAGTTCGAAAATTAACCTTGAGAGTAGAACATCTGAAGCGGTGGATGATTGAAAAAATCGATATTTCTGATAACTCCATAAATTATTGATAGAAAGAAACAAAAGACACAGGAAAAGTAGAGATATTACTGAAGAATCCCGGAAAAATCCATAAATATCATTTCTTTACCAATAACAATGATAAATTAATTGAAATTAGTTAAATTTAAACTTTGATTAGGAAAATATTAAAAGAAATTCAATATTGAATTAAAGCTTAAATTTAAATTTAAATTTAAGAAAAGTACCTGCCCATCTTATTTCAAATATTCTTGAATTCAATAACGAATCTGTTGTATCATTTTGATCATCTCTGAATTCATCATGATCTGATTCGTTAGCGCTTAAAATAAAATTAAAAAAAATTTTTACAGTCGATAAAAAATCAAACAAATACTATCACATAAATGAAAACCACATACAAATAACATTATATTATTTTAATTGAATATTAAAGAATTTAAAGGGCAATCTTTACATTTTAAATAAGAACCTTGAAAAAACTTTTGATGAACCATGAAAAATTAGTTGATTTTATCAATCTTATTTTTTGAAAATTTTTAATTTTTTTCCATCTTTTTCTTATTTTTCTAACGGTTCTCACCATTGCTGGCTCCACTTGCTACAAAGGACGTTTCCAAGCTGCTCATCGCTAATAGTAGTAGAAGCCATTGCTTTTTCCATTGTCTAAGTCCATAATTTATTTCCATTCCAAAATTTAGAGTTAAGCGTAAATAACATAGGATCCAAATAAACGGGAAGATATTGGTTAAATGAACGTAAATTAAATATATTTCTTTATTAAATTAATCTATTAATAAGACAATAACCTATTAAGTAACTTCTTCTAAGAGTGCTCACCACTGTTAATTAAATGCCTTGCCATCAAATGCCTTGCAGGATAAAATAAATTTTGCCAGAATCACCTGGTGACAGGTGAAGTGCCGGCATTATCTGGATTTTTGATAGGTTTATTACTGCCAAATATATCTCAGCATAAGCGCTTTGAATAGAGCAATAATACAACATTCTGAGTCATTCTTATCAGAAAAAACCGAAAAAAATCAGAAAAAAACACTTTTTGAACAAAGGATTCTTTAAAATAATGAGTCAGTTACTTAATATTCAAATCATTCAAAATTCACATATGTTAGCTAATTTAAAAAAAAAAAAAACTTACTTTATTTACAAATTTTAAATAATGCAATACTTTTGAAGGAAAAAATAATTTTTATAAATTTTTATGTGATTTCCATAATATTGTAAGCTCAACCCACATATGGTGAGAGGGAGGGGGGGGGGGGGGAAGAGGGAGAGGTAAAAAAACTTATAAAATCAGTTCGAACGGTGCTTAAGAAAAAAAAACGACGAATGGGAGCTTCGACCAATTTTTTTTCTCAAATCAAAATTCAACGCGACATTTTCCTTCTCCCTTAACCCCACTAGTCTCCTTGACCCAATTATTATACGACTGTAATATACTGTGCTATAATTTAAAGGTAAATAAAACTTTTCTCTTTCGACTCAGGGCAACTTTCACGACAATTCTACCGTTGATGCTAGACGAGGCTTGGTACGTTGGCTGTCGAATCCCAGCCATTCTTGATTTTCGGTTATAATCATTTTGCCAATAAGTTCTTTTTTATACATTTATGATGAAGAATTGTTATTATAAAAAAGACACTTTACCCACTGTCGAGTGCCTGCACTGCTCGCACAATTCAACTTTAATCGAAGCCAGCCAACAATTGAACTGCTATTCTAGCCAAATAATAGGCTAATTATATTTAATTATGTTTAAAAAAGCAATTAATGGAAAACAAATTGTATTTGCGATGTAGAGCGAGACAATATTCGCGATAAAAACGGTGAATTTGCAATTTGCACTACAACTTCTTTTTTTTTCCACCACTAAGTCATTTCATCTTCTTCTTCTTCTAGCAACTCTCACCATTACTGGTTAGGCTGGCTCCAACGGCTACAAGGGTAAGACTTTTCCAAGCGAAGCGGTCTGATGCCATCGTCGACAGTAATGGAAGCCATTCCTTTTTCCATCGTCTAAGTCCATATATTGCTGGTCCACCTATGCGTTCAAAATCTTTTTTTACCGTATGAGTCCAGGGCCTGATTGGCTCACTTCGCTTTTGTTAGGTTCCAAACAATCGCTCAAACAGTTTTGTTTTAATTAAAGTCATTTTCTTAAGGCATGGAAAAAAGGTAGAACATATAACGCATTCAAGCAGTCGTAATGTTAAGCGTTCTTTAAATTGCTTATGTTGTTCATATACAACCAACGTAAAATGTAACATGAAAAGGCATATCCATATTATATTGCACATATATTGCTGGTCCACCTATTTGAATTCTTATATTTTTTTCTTCTTCTTCCAGCAGCTCTCCCATTACTGGTTAGACTGGCTCCAACAGCTACAAGGGTATGACGCAAACAGCGCAGTCTGATGCCATAGTCGACAGTAATGGAAGCCATTCCATCGTCTAAGTCCATATATTGCACATATATTGCTGGCCCACCTATACGTTCAAAATCTTTTCTCACCGTATCAGTCCAGGTCTTGATTGGCCCACCTCGCTTTTGACGCCAACCGTTACATGGTTTAGCAAATAAAGAAATATGCGTCAATTCGTGTGCTGGAGGACGGAGAATGTGCCCTAACCAGCGAAGGCGGCGCTCTGTGATATTATTTATGCAAGTGGTATTTGAACGAAGGTGGATGCGATCTTGTGAGATTTTATCCATTTGGCGAACCCGTAAAATATACCTTAGGCAAGAGTGGTCAAAGGCAGATAACTTCTTAATATCCTCCACTCTCACTGGCTATGTCTCAGAACCATATAGTAAGATCGATCGGATCACGGCAATATAGGCTTTCGTTTTTATGGTGATTT